>JAEMWC010001267.1:35000-37500 GCA_016490735.1 Pachyseris speciosa | reverse complement strand
TTTTGCCAGAGCGGATTTTTAATTTGTTACGCAAAGATTATTTATCGATTTACGGTGTGGCCAGTATTCACTGAACACGCACACTCGGCTGCTTTTCGCATCATCTACTATATTTCTTTAGAGAACTTCAGCTTGTCATAAACAGTGTACACTGAGTTTAAGTCCCAACACACAGCGAAAGTACGAAAGTTATTTTTGAAACGGTTCAACTTGATCACTGCGTGTTTATCGATACTCAAGTTTTTTTTTGTTGTAGACACAAACTTTTCAGCAGTATATATAGCCAGAGTTCAACTGTTCGTTGGAAAAATATCTTTAGTGACCAACACCTCCAAATTATTCCCCTGATATTAATTTTTTTTTCTGTCGTTTGCTTCGCTGTGGATTCAGAAGTGCATTGTTCTCCCACATCATCCAAAGTTCTTTAAAAACTGAAAAACTCTTGCACACTACGAGGGCAGCTTAATTAGAAAGGTTAGTTATGCAATTGCATCGCCTTTTTTTTTTATTTATAAAACATCGTTTCAGTTGTGTTAAGACAAAAAGAGCAAATGATTATTAAAATGAACGAACTGACTCCATCGAAAAAGCGGCTGACTGGCCTTGCTGACTTTTATCCAAAGCACAGTGCTATTACAAACACACTTTCCAATTTCTTCGAATGATCAAATATTCAGTGTGTTCATTTTCTTTCTTACCGTGACAATCTAATCGTTTCAGTGTCCAACAGATCACTGTCTTCAAAGCAGTCCGGTTATAACAAAGTTCGATTTAACTGAGAATTTAAAAAATCATTTAGGACTGAACGCGACTCTATAAACAAGCAGTTGTTTACAAACTTAACGACCAAACGATGGGAAAAAAATCTTATTTCCCTTGGTCACAAACATACTCAAATCACATGAATACTCGCCTTTTAGGGAATCTCAAAACTTTTAATTCCACTGCATATTTTTTCCGCCCCTCGTCTGACTCTAGTTGGTATACAATCGTATGCACTTTAGTCGGGCAAAAAAATGGAATGATAGAAAAATACACACACACACACACACACACACACACATACATACATACACATAAATACATACATACACACACACACATACACATACACACGTGCATACATACATACATACATACATACATACATACATACATACATACATACATACATACTTTATTGAACCTCCCCAATGAGGCTTTTCAGGAACAACTTGGCTCTTTTAATAATTTTATACTATAACCACTGTGACCAAAGCTATGCTCGTTGATATATCATTTTATATGGAAAGCGTCCGGTGTAAGACAAACGCAGACTGCAGACTTGCAGACTTGCCGCCTAGAAGACTAGCAGACTTACAGACACGTTCGACCAATATTTGACCAATATTTGGTATAGGTAATCGGGGCGATCAGTGGGCCGCTGAGGGTTTGAAACGCTGGACCCTGTTTAGGACAAAAAACATCCTATAAAAACAAACCCTGTTGAGGACAACGCCCTCAATTTTATAACGCTGTTTAGGACAAAAGACAAAATGCCCGCCTTGGGAGACATTTACGACAAAGAAGTAAAAAAAAAAAAAAAAAAAAAAAACATACCCTGACCAGCGGCACATTCCTGTATAGGCCATATAAGGCAGTACCCCCGGGGTAAGAACTGGCCTTCTCTAGATCTCTTTTTTTTTTTTTTTTTTTCCAGCATTCCCTCTTTTAAAGATTTTTTTTTTCTAAATATAACTTAAAGAGTTTTCTATTGAAAGAGAAAAATGCGAAAAAGCTATGGATAAAGACTTTTGATTGTCTTGATTGCTTTGTTAGACTTCTGCTCACCCACAGCCCTTAAGCGAACCGCTATGCGTGAAAAATGACATTTTTCTTAAACCTTTTGCAACTATCATTAGACTGTTACCATTTGTTGATATTTTTTATCTTATGTTAGATGGCGCCTTATTCTTATTACCAATCGTTGAACCATAAGAAGATGAACAAAGAAATCGCCAACATGTTCACAAGGCAATCACTGTAATATTTTCAATTCATCCCAATAATATTTTCTATTCTGTGACTGAAATAAGCTCAACTGGCCTAGCTTGTAATGGTGTTTCCTTAGTCGACTTTAAAACTGTAAAAAAAAATTGAACATCTAGAGCTTCCTTATTTAAAAATTTAACAACTAATGGCATATGTAACAATCTCAATACTCCATCTACAAGCTATAAACCGCGGGATAGAGTAGAGCTCCTTACCGTCCTTTTCAGGACTTAGCACCTCTTATTCGTTTTTCATTTCATACTAATCGATAAGGGTGATTATATTTAGATGAGGACTGATTAAGTTCTACTGGCAAGAAAACCAAGTTCACCTGTAGCACAACATTCTATCGCGAAATTATGTATTGACTGATATCAAAAGTACAGCGGACGTTTAAGCTGTCATGTATGCTGAGCACGAATACTTTCAATATGGCGGCCAATGTCCACTTCGGAGAGAACGGTTAATC
>JAEMWC010001267.1:0-30000 GCA_016490735.1 Pachyseris speciosa | reverse complement strand
AAACATATTTATACAGGATTGCTGCATCATTTTCAAGAAGAAAACTGGTATCAATGCAGTTCTGTAGAAAAAAAATAAAAAATATATATGAATAAAAACAAATTACAAAACATAAAATGGTACATTAAAAAGACAATTCCAACAGTTATAAAATTCTAAGAATTATTAAAAATTTTAACATCTTTGTAGAAAAAAGCGCACTTGGTGCATTCTAAGTTGACTTTTTCTAAAATGAGGTCATTATTAAACTCCGAAAGAATTTCGCGAGCCCGAAAAGCTGTTATTCTGTGTAAAGTTCGGATGACCTTTTGACCATTGGAAGTCCTTTAATGGGACAAATTGAAGGATGTCGCTGCGTGCGTGCGAACTTGTGCTTTAGTTCGATTCGCGGCCTGCCTTTAACTAGAGCGCCTTAGTTATCTACATCGCGTCTTGGGTTTACAGTTCACGCATCCAAGCGTTTGATTAACAGCAACAGAAATCTTGAAGGAACTCGGGTATTCCCAAAGCGGAACCCTTCGACCAATCACAGCCGACAAGTTCTGGATGTGCAAATTTATTGTTCCGCCCGCTGAAAAACTGGGCGCTGTAAGTACATGTCGTGCAAGACAATAGCATTCTGGGCGATGCGATCCATACAGACCAGACTGGGTTCATTAAAGGGAGATATATAGGGGAAAATATAAGACTTATAAGCAGCCTGCGAGCAAGCTCTCTATTGGTGTCTCATGCGAGATTAATTCCGCGCGAGTTGCGAGCGAAGCGAGCCGCGAGAAGTTTGGGGCGGGGGCGAGAGAAGGAGAGCTCTCTTCAGAGCGGAAAAACGTTCTGCGCAGCTTTCTGCGCATCACCATTCGCGAGCTCTTATTGGTCTTTTGAATGAAATCGAACACGATACCAGGAGAGTGTTCGCACCGAGCGAAGTGTTGTGTTTTTTCCTATCATTTCATTTTTTTGCCGAAGAAAAGAAATATACAGTGGAATTAAAAGCTTTGAAATTCCCTAAAAGGCGAGTATTCATGTGATTTGAGTATGTTTGTGATCAAGTGAAATAGGATTATTTTTTCCATCGTTTGTTCGTTGTAAACAATTGCTAGTTAGTGTAGCGTTCGGTCCTAAATGATTTTTGAATTTTCACGGTTTAATCGAATTTTGTTATAACCGGACTACTTTGAAGACAGTGATCTCTTGGACTACCGCAGCCGAGGGTGGCCCTTGAAAATCAAAACTGAAAAGTCGAAAGTGACTTTCCACTTGCTATTGGCAATTACCCACTTCTTAGCTTTGAAGTTGCCACTTGCGAGTTGGGATTTACGACTTGCGACTTCCTGTTTACCACTTGGGAGTTGAGACTTGTGACTTGTGACTTGTTGATTACCACTCACGACTTGCGACTTACGATTACCCACTTCTTAGTTTTGAAGTTGCAACTTGCGACTTGCGAGTTGTTATTTGTCACTTGCGAGTTATGATTTACGACTTGCGACTTGCCGTTTACCACTTGCGAGTTGAGACTTGTGACTTGCGATTTGTTGATTACCACTTACGAGTTACGACCTACGATTTACGACTTAGACTTAGACCACCCTTCCCCTCCCCTTCAATCTCTTTGAAACCGAGGAAACATTACAGTAGCCTGGCACTAGGAAAAGACAAGGCGTGAGTAATGGCGGACGAAGGTAATCGGCGAACATTGAAAAGTTACATCAATTTGCAGTGTCTTCTTAGCTTTATCACCATAAAGCTAAAACCGTTTCAAAAATAAGTTTGGTACTTAGTGGCTGTGTGTTGGGACTTAAACTCATTGTATGCTGTTTACGACAAGCTGGAGTTCTCTAAAGAAATACTGTAGATGATGCGTAAAGCAGCCGGACGTGCGTGTTCACTGAATACTGGCCACACTGTAAATCGATAAAATGATCTTTACGAAACAAATAAAAAATCCGCTCTGGAAAAAAACTAGACACTTTGGCAAACACAGTATACACAGATTAGCTCCTTCGCTAACCACAGTTGAACTCTCGACCTTAGATATTCAGTGGTTTGCTTATATTGCTACCAATTGTGCAAGAGGGTGATCATGACAGCAAGACTTTCGGGCACGGTTTGTTTGTTTACACGCCGTAGGAACATTAGGGGGATCTTAATTTTTTTTTACTTGATTAACTCACGATAAAATCAAACTAAAGCACTTAAAATACATTTGAAAGATAAAACTTTTGCTCATCGTGGTTTTCATATGTTAAAAGGGATTTGCATGATGGAAAACCCCAATGCAGCCAAATGTCGCCAAGCGTTGATTACCTGACTGCAAGAACGACAATTAAATTTTTGCGCAACAATTTAAAAACCCGCTCTGGCAAAAAACGAGATACTTTGGCAAACTCAGAAAATGAAGACTGACTCTTTCCCTACCCTCAGTTGAGATCTCGACCTTAGATATTCAGCAGTTTGCTTAGACAGCCACATTTTGTTAACCGGCCCATGGCAATACTGGGCTTCCGAAAGCGATCTCTTTTCATGCCGAGAGAAAAACGAGGACCTCAAAACGATTTTTATAGTTCAAGAAGTGCTGAGAAAATTGAATGACAAGAAGAGTATATGGACAGCTAGTTATTTATCTGGAATAATTATTGCTGTGCACCAGGATGCATGCAAAGGCCTATCCTGATTCCTGAGATAAAAAAAAAATCAAAAAGCCGCCATTTTTTCAAATTTATGGGTCTTGCATTCGTTCGGAGTTCGCGCATGCTTTTTGCGTTTTTCCGCTGTGAAAGGGCTCTCCTTCTCTCGCCCCCGCCCCGCTTTGCTCGCCACTCGCGCGACTCGCGCCCAAAATTAATTTCGCGTAAGACCCCAATAGAGAGCTTGCAGAATAACTTATATGGGATTTGCTGGAACAAACTAAATTAGACAAGAGCTTTTGTGATATTTCTCTCGTTAGATTTCGGTAAAGCTTTTGATACACTGGAATAGCCAATTATTCACATGGCACTAGGAACTCAGTTATAACTTTGGCGAAATCCTCAGAAGGTGGATTAACATTTGCTATAAAAACATTCATATAAACTACAGAGTAACTTATACTGTATGCGGTCAAATTTCCTTCTTGCTATAATTTGTGTGTGATATAGATTTGACTAAACTGTATTCAAGTTTATAGTGGAGTAGTGAGTTAACCACATTCAAGCAGATGGGTCATACTAGGTTAAGAAACAAAAGTCCGTCTTAAAAACAGTGTTAACACTTTAGTAGCCCAGAGTAGTTAATCTCATTTTAAAGTCAATGACAAAATGTAACTTTCACAATACACTTACAAACCATAACAACAGTAGCGAGTCGTCAGTGATAACTTTCCAGCTCTTGCAAAAAACGAATATAAGTCAATGACCAGGCATCTTGTTTAGGTCTAAAATTGTTACGTATTATTCAGATATAATGGGGTCCTGCACATTACACAAGAAAGCACAGACTGCACACATTTGATTGATCACAGGTAAATAAAGACTGAAGTGTAACTTTGTCCCAGATATGGAAGTTTTTGATCTTGTTAATAGCAATCTCTCCAGGTGGATACGTAAAGCAACAATAACTTGTGTTTTCACCACATCCTCTGATGACATCTGCTGAGTTGGGCCAAGAAATGGGGGTATATTTAATGACACTCCAAGGGGAAGAAGTTCTTCGATTGTCGGAACCCTTTGTCAGCCATTATGTCGTAACCCTCACTAAAGGGTAAGTCAAGGATACCACTTCTTTCAACAATCTATCTATCCGAAATAATGCCAGTGTACAGTTGGCTGTTAGATGTTATTGCTCTAGAAGGGGTAATCCCTATAAGCCCTCTAAGCCTCGTGTGATTCTTGCAAAAACTAAATAGTCTACTGTTAAGAAGAAGGCCGCTTGGCATTTGGCATTTTATTTCTGTACAATCAAGGATCACACGTGTGTTTGGATATTTAACCTTGAAATCTTCAGGCGTGGTTTTGTTTACTTCTTCCCGGCTCGGCCAAATGTTTATAGTGCCAAAACGAGAAACATGAAGTTGATCCAGGAAATGAAAATCCTACTAACAGTTGGCTGAGAGATGCCAAATAAAAATGACAAATGTTTCTCGTGAAATGCCTGCTGCAGTCGACACATGACTAAGAAAAAATTATTCCTCAGCGTTAAGAGTTCTTCTTCTCCCAGGTTTGTTACAATCATTTGTTTTATTGTTATCTTCGTATAAATTTTCGTCCACCTAATTTCGACAGAACGCCAGAAACGAATGTTTTCACCGTTTTCCTCTGGGTTTAGATACGAGAGCGTTGCCTGAAATATCTCTAAGTTTAGGAACACAGTGTAAAATGAAATAGAATCGTTTTCTAACAGATTTTTTATGCAAAACGTACATGATTTTAAGGCGCTGTTTTCCTCGGATCGGCGCTCAATTCAGTCTTCCTTTGATTTCATCAGTTCAGCTTCAACGGTAGCTAGACGTGTTTTCAAATTCGATACTACTTCGTTTAAACGAGCAACGTCTTGCTGAGATTGCATCAGATGGACTTTCAATGATTCTTTTGATTCACCGGCACTATCGAGCTCGTTTGAAACCGCATCCTTCGCTGTGGACGCTAACCTTCCTTTGTTGTACTAGTACAGGCTGAGGAAGCCACCGATACACTGAGGTTTTGGTCCACATTGTCACCCTCTTTACTAACGCATAGCTCTAAGACTTGAAATCGCTTCCTTTTTTCAGGTATCAGTTCATTTGTTCTGTTGAATGGCGGCTGTCTTTTTTCGCGGAGAAATGCGCCATGCAAACTTTGAAGGAATTGCGTCCTTGGCTAAATCTATTTACTTGCCGCCTAGACCTGTGTTTATTTCTTCTTTATGAAAATGCAGTGAGCAGACCTTGGTATGTTTAGTTTTTGAAATTTCAGGCCAACGTCTCTTCGGATTTTTAGTAGCCATTGCTTGTGAAAGGTTTGATCTGTCGGGAAACTAAAAAGTCCCACTTTGTTTCCTTGATTATCTACATCTCCCTTTTGGTTGCAAAGAGGGGCACAGCAACAAACGTTAGAGCTTGAGGACATCCCAAGGAACTTGTTAATGTAAAAGAACTCCTCACAAAGCTCATTAACAAAAGAAATATCAGGACTGAACTATCTGTAAGTCTACTGAAACGCTCGTTTTCATTATTAGGTACCAGTTTTTCACGCACGTCCCCAAGTTGTGAATGATGAGTATTGAGCTTCGTTTTGGTATGGGGGAACAATACCTGGTTTGAGCCTGCGATCCAATCGAAAGCCAATACCTGGTCAGCGGTAAACTTAAAAAAAAAAACAGCCAACCTCGTTGAGCTTTAAACTTGAGCCCGCGATAAGTGTCAATAGACCATTTTACAGTTGTCGGTGAAAGCGAGGCTGGGGGTGACCTTCTTTTGATACAAATCTTCCTACTTTTCTTATGTAAATCATGTTTTCCTTATGCTCACAGTGTTTAATCCGCATAATTTCTAGAAAAAAAGCAGGTAGGTTTGCATCAAAACAAGATCACCCCTAGCATAGAGGTGAAATACTAATAAAATTAGCCATTTGGGAATTGTGAATGGTGACCGCGTCCGTTAAATAGAGGTGATCGCTTAATAGAGGGCTGCTTAATAGAAGTTTGGACGTAGGTGGTCAACTGGAACATAGCCGCCATGTTGGATTATTATTATTATTATTATTATTATTATTATTATTATTATTATCATTATTATTATTATCATTATTATTCTTATTATTAGAGAGATACCACTCAAGATTAGCCGAGCTATTATCCGCAAAAAAGCAAGAGAGCTACGCCACAACAAATTCATGGGTCACTGCGAAAGTGTCCTTTGCAATTTTGAGGAGTGCGCTCCTATGCCTCAGGGGATCGAGAACCCCGAGAAGGAGGAACCTAGATGTTAAGGACAGGGATCTAGAAATAGAAAAGGGTCAAGCAGGACTTCCCTAGACTCAACAGCTATAGATATTTTATTGCTGAAATTTTTGAATTTTAGAGGTCGGTAGCTTATTTTATTGAATTGAAATGTTTTCAATTCGATCTGTATTGATTGTTTGTTTGTTTGTTTGTTTTTATATTAATCTACTCCCTCTAAGTTTGACTGAGTGCGTTTTAAATCGACAGGAATTGTAAATCAATGTTTTTTTTATAACTTATAGAATAAGATGTTCTATTAAGACATGTAACTGTAATTTACTGTTTTTTGCCTAATGTAACTGTAGGAGGTCGTTTTTTTTTAAGGCTTTTTTCTTTATGAATCAGATGGGTCTCCGTTTTGAGTCTCTGAAAATCGTACTTTCCGGCTAACAAATTTTGATATCTACCCATGCGATAAGTATAAAAACATTTTCACTCTAGAACTGGTGTAGTTGTAGCTAATGTATAGGTCAATTCCAAAAGCGCCCATACCCCCCCCCCCGGTGGGGGGAGCAAACACCCCGGCATTTGACTTTTTTGAAATTTTTGATCAAATTTCCTGCTGTGTTTCCAGTTTAGACGGTCAAATGCCCCACTGTCAGGGCCTTAAATAAGTCAAGAGTAAATTACACGTTGCATGAAGCATTTTGGCAGGCTCCCCGCTCATAATGAGTATTTTATTGTTGAATCACTTACCTTTTTCAAAGCAAATCCCAAAAGTTGTGCGTCAAAACTCTTTTCCGTTCTCTTCTGTCGGCACTCCAAACTTTTCATAAAGGCATATCAACTGTATATTTAGTAGATAACGGAAAACCTACGCGAAATCTTGAAGTGAAGGGAGCGAAGCGGCTCCCGTGGTGAATGAATGAATATTTCACATATTTGCGCTCGAAAGACGCGCGAAACCCTTTCGTGGTAGGTAGGTAGGTTTATTTCACAAATACATGACAGCCGTCTAAGGGCTGAATTGCGTACTTACAGTAATTGTAATAGAATATCTAATAATACGACAGATGTAAGAATAATAATAAGCCTAAAAGTGAAATTGAATACCGTAGAATGATAAAAAGCTATTATTAAAATTAATAAAAAATATATTTATATAATATCATGCTCAATACAAGATTTCATTAAAAATGTATCCCTGAATCTATTTGTTTTCCACCTTGGTGTTTCAAACCGCCTGCATCGTCTTAGAGAATAAGACGACTTGTGGGCTGAAGGTAAAAGATTTCTTAGCCGGTTACTCTTATCATTTAAGATAGAATTAAAAGTCTTCTTACAAATATTTTCATTGTAACGTTCAATACTTGGTAATTCAGTGCTGACTAAAGCATCGCTGTAGTCTATCCCCGGGAAAATAATAGCCAGTGCCCTTTTCTGGACACACTCCAGTTCCGTCTTGAGATACAATGGCAGCGAGTAATAGAACACCGGTACCGCATAGCTAAGTACAGATCGAATGCAAGTGCAATAGAATAATACTAATTCACTTGTCGGGAGTTTCGCCCTCTTAAGCTGCACCAGAAAATACAGACGCTTAGAGGCCTCCTTTACAACCTCTCTTACATGCTCATTCCATGACAGATCATCACTGATGGTAACCCCTAGGAGTTTTGCAGACTTTACGGTCTCTACACCTTTCCCGTTAACTATGATTGGAGGAAACTCCTGCTTCTGTTTACTGAAAGTAATTCGAAACTCTTTACATTTATCATTATTCAGTTGTACTCTATTTTCAGAGGACCATTCCATTATACGGTCAGCTATCCTTTGCGAAATACTTGCCTTCCCTTTGATGACAACCTCTGAGGTCGTAGTGTCATCGACATATTTCCACATTTCGGCATTTATGCCACTACTTGCTTCAAGATCATTGATAAGCACGAGAAATAACCACCGCCCTAACTTTGTTCCTTGTGGGACGCCCGATGGAACTGAATCCCACTCGGAAAAACAACCCTTCGCAAGTTTAATTCGCTGAGAACGACCCGATAAGAAATCTATGATCCAATTAATTATCTGTTTGGGTATGTCCAAGACAGTCAGCCTCCTAACTAAGATGTCATGATCTATAAGATCAAAAGCCTTCCTATAGTCGTATAGTGTGGCTCTCACGGTGGCGCTGTTTCCGTCAGTCCCTTGTGCCCATCGGTGAATCATGTGAATCAGAGCTTGAGTTGTAGAGGAGTTCGGCACAGCCCCATACTGGTTAGGATCCAAAACTCTCAAAACGGCTGGCTTGACGTAATCACTTACGACACATTCCTCTGCAACCTTAGAAAGGCATGCAGTCAGTGAAATTGGTCTCAAGTCTTTCTTGAGATCTTCTACAGGTTTCCTCTTGGGTAGAGGGGTCACATCAGCAAGTTTCCATTTGTGTGGCAAACACTGCTCCTTAAGTGACGCATTGATGATTTTGCTGACTGGGAAAGCAAGAAAATCCGCGTATTCCTTCAAGAGCCAATTTGGCACCTCGTCCGGGCCACTCGCCTTTGATGAGTTGAGCTTGAATAGTAAACGTAGAATCCGTAATTCCGATATTTCATGTAGTTCTGGCGTTTCAATCTCAATGGGTAACTTGACCAGTGGTTGCGTCAGGCGATACTCTTCAAGAGGCTCCAAAGGAGCTTTGTTGATCAGACAGATCCTCAACACCTTCTATTTGAATCTGGTGTTTCAAGTCACCTGAGTGGGACTTGGCGCCACAGAGCCGCTTCACTTCTTTCCACTATAGCCTTGGATTTTCATCCTTCGCATGCGCAACTTTCGTCTTATAGAAGTTTCCTTTGCACTTTTTCCTCTCGCGATTTACAATGTTCCTAAAGAACTTGTTCTGCGCTGATTCCGCACCATGAGTGTGAAAAGCCTTTTGCCTTTTCGATATAAGGCATTTCAAGTTCTGGGTCATCCATGGGACATCAGATGTATTGACACGGACTGTTTTCATAGGCATCAGGCAGTCCAGTCCTGTTTGTATCACATCCTGGAAAACATTAAGCATGTCCTGGCAGTTTTTAGCGTTCGCGAACAAGAAGGACCAGTCCATGGAATTTAAATATCGGCCTAGTTCGACTTTTCGGCTTGCTCGTGTGTCTCGCTTGATTACTACCTTGACTGAAGTGCTATCATTGGTGTCTCTAGCCCTTGCATCCGCAGTGACAGTATTATGGTCAGAGAGACCAAAAGGTGGAAACGATTGTGGAGTGTCGTAGAATTCGTGCAAATTAGTCAGCACCAAATCCAGAATTGCATTCTTTCTTGTCGGCTTCTTTACAATTTGTTTCAGACGAAAGTGGCGTTGTATCGACTTGACATCAAGGCGATTAAATTCGCCAGCCACGATCAAAGCACAATTGGGAAATTTAGACTCAGCTAAGGAGAGTGATTTGAATAAATGATCACAAATTAAATCGTTTTCGGGCTTTGTCCAGAAGGGATGAAATATAACAGCGGCGATTAGAGAGGAGAAGCCCCTTGGAAGGCGAGGAGGGCGTAGCTGTACCCATAACGTTTCATGCTCATCACAGCACGAGAGTTCATCAAGACGATTGTATTTAAAGGCATCATCCTTCAAGTAGATGCAAACCCCGCCGTGGTTATCTACGGAGCGGTCCTTTCGCAGAACGGTATAACCAGAAATGTCAATAACAGAATCTTGGATACTTGATTTCATCCAAGTTTCAGTAATGAATACAAGACCGGCCTTGCTTCGATGAATAAATTCTTGTACCTCATCAATCTTGGGCGCTAAGGACCATACATTTGTAACCATGAACTTTGGTACATGATAAGCTGACTTTTCCAGTAGCGGCCGCTCACTTTGGGTCATCAGCGAGCCCGTATCAGGAGCTGGATCTATCATAGAAACAGCCAGGCGAGAAGCGAGAATGCTATTGTTATGATTGCCACTGCCAGAAGTGTCAACTTGAATATTTAATAAGTTACTCGAAGAAATATGCAAATGTCCTCTGTCTTGGTCCCCAAAATCATTTAAACTCTTAAAAGTTTCACTGTCCAATTGCAAGAGCATAGAATGCTTCCATGTTTCCCCGCGGATATCAAGAGATTTCACTTTCATCCGCCCGGCTCTGCATACTCGGCGCGTAGGTTGCAGTCGTGAAATTCCATTCTGACTCAGAGCACGCCAGAGCTGAGACTCAAGACGAACTTTCGACATCGATTCCAAGATCGAAAGCAGAGCGAATCTCGAATACATCGTCGCCATACGAAAAGGAAAACAAACCAAAGCAAATATATCGTTGGCACTATTAACTAATATAACTATGAAGAAGAAAATTAAATAAAAAAACAGTAAAAACGAAAATAGATTAACGGAGCTACTAGGAACGTGTGCAGCCTGTTAGGCGCTCCCTAATTAAGTCGGCGGCCGCCGACCAATTTTTTTAGCCGATAGTCAAATGCCCCACCGTGCGGGACAAATTCCAGATCAAATACCCGGGGTATGCCCGGGAGGGGGAATGGGCGCTTTTGGAATTGACTGATACATAATCTCAAGGACAATGCATGGTTGTCTTTAAATAGTGGAATAGAGAATTAACTCTAAAGTGTAAATTAAAGTGCTACTTAAACCCATGAATAACCCACTGGGCGTTAGCCCTAGTAAAGGGAAACAGGGAACCACACGAGGCAAAGAAAAAATCTTTTGACCTCGGTGGGAATCGAACCCACGACCTCCGGATTAGATCTACCGTTACTCTGCCGACTGAGCTACAAGGTCGCGCAGAGAAAGTCGGGCACGATTTAGGATGGTGAATCGCGGCAAAGAGAAAGTAAGGGTACATATGAATGTTGTGCCGCGTAGCACTAGGAACACAAATAGTGGAATAGAGAATTAACTCTGAAGTGTAAATTAAAGTGCTACTTAAACCCATGAATAACCCACTGGGCGTTAGCCCTAGTAAAGGGAAACAGGGAACCACACGAGGCAAAGAAAAAATCTTTTGACCTCGGTGGGAATCGAACCCACGACCTCCGGATTAAATCTACCGTTACTCTGCCGACTGAGCTACAAGGTCGCACAGAGAAAGTCGGGGACGATTTAGGATGGTGAATCGCGGCAAAGAGAAAGTAAGGGTACATATGAATGTTGTGCCGCGTAGCACTAGGAACACAAATAGTGGAATAGAGAATTAACTCTAAAGTGTAAATTAAAGTGCTACTTAAACCCATGAATAACCCACTGGGCGTTAGCCCTAGTAAAGGGAAACAGGGAACCACACGAGGCAAAGAAAAAATCTTTTGACCTCGGTGGGAATCGAACCCACGACCTCCGGATTAGGTTATTCATGGGTTTAAGTAGCACTTTAATTTACACTTTAGAGTTAATTCTCTATTCCACTATTTGTGTTCCTAGTGCTACGCGGCACAACATTCATATGTACCCTTACTTTCTCTTTGCCGCGATTCACCATCCTAAATCGTCCCCGACTTTCTCTGTGCGACCTTGTAGCTCAGTCGGCAGAGTAACGGTAGATTTAATCCGGAGGTCGTGGGTTCGATTCCCACCGAGGTCAAAAGATTTTTTCTTTGCCTCGTGTGGTTCCCTGTTTCCCTTTACTAGGGCTAACGCCCAGTGGGTTATTCATGGGTTTAAGTAGCACTTTAATTTACACTTTAGAGTTAATTCTCTATTCCACTATTTGTGTTCCTAGTGCTACGCGGCACAACATTCATATGTACCCTTACTTTCTCTTTGCCGCGATTCACCATCCTAAATCGTCCCCGACTTTCTCTGTGCGACCTTGTAGCTCAGTCGGCAGAGTAACGGTAGATCTAATCCGGAGGTCGTGGGTTCGATTCCCACCGAGGTCAAAAGATTTTTTCTTTGCCTCGTGTGGTTCCCTGTTTCCCTTTACTAGGGCTAACGCCCAGTGGGTTATTCATGGGTTTAAGTAGCACTTTAATTCACACTTTAGAGTTAATTCTCTATTCCACTATTTGTGTTCCTAGTGCTACGCGGCACAACATTCATGGTTGTCTTTAGTTAACCCTTTACTCCCTAAGAGTGACTTATAGATTTTACTCTGTCTAACGTCAGACGATTTTACTCTTCAAATGAAGACCCCTTAGGGGTTAAAGGGTTAAGGCTTCAACTGTAATGTTTCTTAATTCAGTAACCACAAAAAGACTACGAACCTACGTGTCACGAAGTTTTTCCTCTCTGATTATACCTTTCCCGCGGAGTAGCGACATCAAATCGTTTTACCTTTCGCATAGCTGCAAGTTTAGACTGCGAGTAGTCTCTACTTTCGGCGATGGACTGTGCGGCGGGCGAAAGACACGGGCGCGCGCGAAGTTGCAAGGAGATGCGACGCGAGGGGAACGCCGAAAATTAGAGACTACAGACAAAGCCAGGAAGTTCAACCTTTCACGGCCGAGTGATTTCTAAGTGTAAATTTCATATCGTCTTTCAAGCCAATTCTTGGCTTGCACGTGACGTCAGAAAAAACTAAAATGAAAAATTTTGAGGTTTTACCTCCACCAGATTAAAGACACTTTAAAGATATATCTGCTGGCCTGTTTTAAGCTCGGTAGCATGCTTTGGTTGGAAAATAGAGCAGTTCGAATTTCGATTCTTTTTACAATGCGTGACATCGTGGTTGCGTCTGAGAAACATATCACGTACATGAAAATATCGATTTACGTTGTGTTTTCGATTTCTGAATAACCAATATGTTAAGAGAAGTGACTATGCGAAGTTTAGCTGAGAGAAAAAAATCTTTTGCGAGAGCCAAAGTGACCTCCAGATGTTTTCAATGGATTTCCGGCCGCCATGTTGGGGTTCCAGAGAGGAACACCAGCATGGCGTCTCCGTACTAAACACTATAATTTTGAGTGGTACCCTTTACCGAATAACTCGAGTTCGGAATATCGCACAACCCCGAAACTTTGATACGTTGTTTATTTATTACTCTTCTACACTATCTCAATTTCTTGACTTTATTTATTGAAAGATAAGAGATTTTAGTTTTCATTTGCTTGATACTTGCGTGACGTGCAAGCCAAGAATTAAGCGCAAACAGTGAGTTCCTTTTCTTCGCTACCTGTCACTTTCTCCTGTCATCGATAAACTGTGGGAGACGTTAATCGCTTAATTGCCTTCTTGACGTACTGAGTATGTCACAAACACCGTTAGTGCTTTGAAGACAACTTTCCCAAATCCCGTGCTATGGTTGAAATGAACGATTCTAAATGCCAAATGCTCAATTATGTAGACTTCTTCACTCCATAAACTGACCAAAACTCCCAATTTTCATCGAGTATGACCGTTTATTTTGTTGCAAAACCAAAAATGTTGGCTTTGAACGCCCTTTGACAACACCAAAAATAAACAACTTGGCCCTGGCGTTTTTCGGACAAAAATATCTTTTGAAGCTAAAATTCTACGTTGGCAGCAAATTTCGACTCCATTTCTTGAAATCTGTTCCACATTCACCTGCTCACTTGTTTAGCGCGACGCGGATAACGCTTTTGATGTCACTTGCACTCACTGGTATGTAATTTTTACTTGTTGTGACCCAAAGGAATTCTGGGAAGTTCTTGGATAGCTTACGCGTAGGAGTCTGCCAATTTCCATTTCAGATAATTTTTAGAGCCGTGTCGAGCCACTCGGTCCTGCTGACAAAATGTTGCACCGATTGCGTTACTAGCAAGTCAAAACTCGCTGAAATTCCCATGCGAGGTCTCAGAATCCACTCACAGAACGGCTAGGAACACAACTTCACTTCGCGAATGGCCATAACTCGATCGAACAATTCCGGCGGGCCACTTCGTGTGAAATTGCTTCCCACCTCTGTTTTCTTCCAGAGGATTGCCTCTACCCACCAACCCAGCTTTATGATGCCAGGCAGGGGGCTTCTGAGGTGAAAAATGGCTCGAAAAACATACTTATAAACAGAACTGTTAGCTGCAATCGACAGCTGGCGTGACAAGCGTGAAATGAAAAATAGAGCCTTCGGTGTTGTGGACCAACGAAATCTCCGTGGTAAACCCTTATATGGAATAGCGAGGTCGTCTGGCCCTCCTACCCTTAGGAAATTGCAAGAAAAGACTTGCAAAAAGTTGGCATTGAAGGGGTTAAAGCCAAAAAAAAGTATGAAAAGCCTTCTTGTTCACGTTGTCTTGAGGGAAGCAATGGAAAAAACAATAGAGAAACCGGTCGATCGATGGTAGAAAGGCCTCCTATATGCCTACCTGTAATGATTTCTACCGTGTTTGCGGTTGCAATTTTCTTGTTACTGTAATTTCGAGGATTTCAAGCGAAGAGTTTCGATGCTACGGAAAATCTCTACGAGATCCCAAAACGAAGGAGTGGAGAAATGTCGTCTCGTGGAACTTCTAAGCGAACTCGGTCTTGAGTGTGTGCGAGAAATGCGCCAGGAAAATCCGTACTGCAACTATACTGTTCTGTTTCTTTCGAGGAAGTGTTAGTGCACAAACCGGGCCGCAAAGTTGTCCGAATTCTGCCAGTGATCTTCGCCGATCACGAGCGAGAGGTTTAAACGCATGGCGCCTTCCTCCAAATTACTCAGTTCTAAACCTTTACCGCGCATTCTGTGGGCACATGATAAAACCGGACAAGAGAAGACTTAAGACATCCCCTAACAAATAGACAAGTTGAAAGGACTCGTGTTCTGTTATCTGTGCAGCGTTCCTGGATAAATGGACAACAATTATCCCAGTACTAGTAACAGTTCGCCTGCACGCCTGACGAGCATACTGTACTACAAAGCTCTCAATTGAACAGCGCCTTCCTACATCAGTGAATTAATTAAGTACCACACCTCTGAACGGAAATTAAGATCGTCCTCTCAACACCTTCTGGCGATCCCAAAAGCTAGACTAAAAACATATGGAGAGAGAGCGTTTGCTGTGGCGGCACCGAGACTATGGAACTCAATCCCACTTGAACTAAGATCCAGTAGTTCGATAGACATTTTTAAACGACATTTAAAAACATATATTTTTAAACAAGCTTTTTGAATTGTTAATTTTTTTGATGATTTCTAACTTATTGATGTAATATTGTAGGATTTTTGGCTTTTTAAATATCTTTTTTTTAATGCAAAGCGCCATGAACAAATAGTGGATTGAGCGCTATATAAATATTTTATTACTATTACTATTACTACGAATTTATAACCCCTACGCGTTCAGTTATTGGAATAGATGGCTTTTTAAAGTCGGTCGCCCAGAACGGCCATCTTCTGTCAATAAATGCTTTCGGTTTCTGTACACGGCATAGCCTGGCAATTGCCGCAGACTGAGATGCACTATTCGTGATCGGACAAGACGCGATCGATGGAATAATATGTTCGCCTTCGGTTTCTTGTCAATTGACCTTGAGCCATGCTGAAGTCAACTTCTTCTTCTGAGGACGACCCCTTTTGTGGTTGAAACATAAACGGGTGTATTGCAACAATTGAAGAGATATCTAGCTCAAGAATCGAATCGTTCTCATTACATCTTCTCAGGCCAGCTTCTCCTTGTCTAATGTAACGTCACACCCTCGTCTCCATTTTTAAAAACAAACAATGGCGGCTCACGGGAAGAAAATATCAAATTTTGTCCTCGGTTACCGGCAAAGAAATTGATGACACAGGTCAAATCAATGTTATTATCAGTTATTTCACCGTATGAACTTTCATTTTTGGTGACATTTTTCTAGACCCTTGTTTCCCTTTAAGGGGTGGAGGGAGGGGGGTGATGGGAATTAGTAACGCCTTCCTTCTTTCCTCGCCCCCCGGCGGTTTATATACGGAATAAGGAGCTACGCTATTGGTGGTAACATGGTAAGGTGAAAAACAGGAATAAATAAATCGAATGAAAAGCGCTCGTTGATACCGTGGGGATCAAGAGGGCCGATTTGAAAGATAAATTTTTGCTAGAAATTTTTACGGTTTTCCGTGGTACCTTGATGCAGGGAAAGGCCGGAGATCGACATTTCCCTACATCAAGGTACCGCGCCGACAACGGACATTTTTCTTTGACCCGAGTAACACGCTGTCATACAAAGACAAACCTCGCTTTACATACACTGGTTATCTGCGCACTGCATACCGTATTTTTATTTGTCCCACTCATGCGATCAGATCTGCTGAAAGCAAACTGAAAATGTCAGTGTAGAGCAAGGACGTGGACTCTACCAGTGAACGATTAATACGTTCATTGTTACGTTTGAAACATTTAAAGAACATTAATTTTCAGTACAAGGCTATTTGGATGAGCGTGAGGTTTAAGTTATGGTTAAAACAGTAAACATTGTTCTGAAGCCTGCAAATTGTATGTTTCAGTTTTTGTTTCGAAGGAAACAAAACGTGTTCGTCACGTTAATCGCTGTGAGTCCGCTTAATCCGGATACCCTGATAAAACGATTTCTTCTGCAGTATATTCCCTTTTGTAATTTCCATAAGCAAGTGTACGTACACAGCAAAGAAAAAAAATGAATAACTCGGCAGCGACTAAGACAATCGTCAGTTTGCAAATTAAGGCCCCGACAAAAATGCAATGTCATTCAGTTATTATTATTATAAATCTGTGTACTAGGAACTGAAACAACGTCCGTTGCCATAGTTATGTTCAAGTTTGACGCGAGTGAGCTAGGCATTCTGAAAAAGAAAAGAAAAGTAAATACCCTGCGACCAATCGCGCTTTTTCGTAGATCCAAAGTGTTCTGCAGAACGTAGGGTTGAAGAGTAGGTTTAAGAGACTGCGCCCAGTCTTACAAGTACAAGTACCATGCCGCAGTTTATTCCTTCCTCTGCATCGTTAGCTCACGTGACCTCCCATCGCTGCTAATGCTTGGGCTAAATCTTTGTTTTGGTAGATTAAGGGGTAATGCCCGCTACCTTGTGGCCTTAGTGCCCTTAGAGTGGCTTCAGCTTACTTGATTACATCAATTTGTGAAGTATCCTTGTCACTCCAGCCACATCCCACAAGCTTTACGTTTTCATTGCTTGTTTTATTGATACGTGGGTACTTGAACATGAGCATTAGCTATGCCATGCTGATGAGGCCTAACAAGCCCGAAACAGCTGTCCATGGCTGCTAATGCTTGGGCTCAATCTTTGTTTTGGTAGATTTAAGGGGTAATGCCCGCTACCTTGTGGCCTTAGTGCCCTTAGAGTGGCTTCAGCTTCCTTGATCACATTAATTTGTGAAGTATCCTTGTCACTCCAGCCACATCCCACAAGCTTTACGTTTTCATTGCTTGTTTTATTGATACGTGGGTACATGAGCCTGAGCATTAACTCAGCTGGATTAGCTGGATTAGTAGCTGGATTATTTGTTTCTGCATTTGCTCGGCCTCACTAACCTTGCGCTATAAATACTGCCGAGGGTAAAGAAAGGTTATTATTATTATTATTATTATTATTATTATTATTTGTTGTTGTTGTTGTTGTTGTTGTTATTAGCTATGCCATGCTGATGAGGCCTAACGAGGCCGAAACGGCTGTCCATGGCTGCTAATGCTAGGGCTCAATCTTCTTTTTCTTTTGGTAGATTTAAGGGGTAATGCCCGCTACCTTGTGGCCTTAGTGTCCTTAGAGTGGTTTCAGCTTACTTGATCACATTAATTTGTGAAGTATCCTTCGGTTACAGTAACATGACTCGGATACGGTCAAACTACTCATAAGTGGACACTCTCAGGACAGGGTAGAACTGTGCGCTTACTTAAAGTACCGTGGGAGGGGTTGGGGGGGGGGGGGTGGGTGGGGTTTGTCAGTCAATGAGTACTGTTAGCATTTGCAAGTCTACGATGCATGAACAAACAACACTGCGAGGAAATTTTTGTAACCATGGGTGCCGGTAACAATTGAGAAGCTGTTCACCATCGATAAATGAAGCAAAATATCGATAGATTTCCACTATAAACGGAGTCTGTAGAACTGTCATGTGAGCTCCACTTTTAGGAGGTGTATGGAACTTCAAACTAATATCTGTTTCCTCTTGTCTATACTTAAACATTGTACAAAAGAGGTTATAAATAATAAAGACAAACAAGAAAATGCTCTAATACTGCAATGGACTTAGAGCTGTTGGTTTGTCAATGTCAACTTTCCTGCGATGTTTGTTAAAAAAGTCACTAAGTCGTCGTTTAGTTTCTCCTATGGCTCTAAACCAGTGTGGTTGAGATAACACTAAAGCTGGTGACGCTATAGGATTTCATCTGTAAGTTGAATTAATTGATGGGTAAAAAAATGTCCTTCTCCTGAGTCCCCAATTAAAACTAGAATTTATATGCGTACTCCCTGATCCTCGCGTGCGACATGATATCAAAGTTGTTAGATGAAATCAAGAGACCATTGTTCCCAGAATGAATTTTGATTACGTTATTTGTTCTTTGTTCTCCAAGAAAATTAAGCCGGGGGAGGGGGGGGGGGAGTTGGGGGTGGTGGTACTCCCTTATGTGGACTATAAAATGTGCGGGCTCAAAGGGTATGGTTTTTTAGCCGGTTTGGTCTAAAAAAAAGGGTATCGGTTTTGACCATGTTGGTCTGAAATAGGGTTGGTTTGTGCACTCTAGTCTTGAATTGGGTATGTTTTTAGAAGGTACTTCATCATTAGGCGAGAAGACCATCAACAAACGCCCTTCTAAAATTATGTTTACGCTAACCGTGTAGGAGAAATAGATCTGCATTGGGTCTGAAAAAGGGTATCGAATTTTTGATCTGGTCTGAAATAGGGTAGGGAAAATCGCAGGTTTCGGTCTGAAATAGGGAAGAGGTTTCAAGAAGCGGGCCGCACACCCCCACCCAATTTTTCTGGGAGTAATCCCCTGGGAAGTATTCATCCCTACAAACTTACAATATATACTGAACCTCAGTCAATTCTGAGCTCTTGCATAAGAATATTCGTGACAAAGCTAACCTTTCTCAAGTGGCGTGTCTGTTATTCTTCAGTATCGCAGTCACTAGTCCGCTTTAGTATATACCACACAAGCGAATAGTGCTTTTCGCGCGCTCTCATTGGTAAACTCGGAGGTGATTAGCAAGTACTATTCACCTCCGAGCAGCCGGCGCGCGAGATTGTACAATTTCCGACCGCTTGTCGGCATATTATAACACATAAAGTAACGTTTTGGTCCGCTAATTATTCAGCTTGTGTGGAATATACTAAAACAATTATTCACCTCAGTGTCGGTGAAAGTGGTGGATATTTACCTCCACTTCGGTGAATAATTGTTAAATATTGCAGGAAGATACAGAGCTACAAAGAATTTATAGCTCAATCAACAGAGAAAGAATTGCAGGGTCTATAACCTTGTCTGATTGTCTGGCTTTGAAATTTGCCTTTTTGTGCGAGTTGCATGTTAAGGGCTTGTTTGCACGCCCAGACGTGTTGTAAAATCTGCTAATTTTTACCTGTTAATGTGGTTATTTTATGGGATCAAAATATTCAGACTAACAATGTTCAGTGGATCAATATGTGTAGTTTTTCTAGTAAATATTTTGGAAATATTGTGGTTATTTTATGGGATCAAAATATTCAGACTAACAATGTTCAGTGGATCAATATGTGTAGTTTTTCTAGTAAATATTTTGGATATATTAATCCTTTGATATTCAGGCCTCTGTTTATTTTGCTTTCTTCTCTCTGAAATCGTCACGTTCTCCCTGGCATGTCGACATCGACGCCTTAACGTATTAATCACTGGTGTCACAGTATGCAGTCTATATAAAGTCCATATTCTTTACTGTTTAATGGGCCTAGTACCTTGGGAATCATCAGAAGCAATAGGCCAATTGGAAGGGTCATTGTTAATCACCTCAGTATGTGACAGGTTTGTATGATGAGAATCAGAATAGTGAAGCTGAAATGCAAGAAAAAAAAAGCTTTTCATTTGTCGTAGTTGATCGCACTTGAAACAAGATTCCATTAAAAAGTCGACGTTGACGATATATTAATGCGAATGCAGCCAACTGGAGCGAGTTGCGCGGGAATATTGGATGCGAAAAAGTTGCTTTGCTTCATGAAGGATGTGCGCTTTAGTTTTTCGGCTATGACAATGGGTCAAGTAGACTTAGTCAAAGACGGAAAATATGCGACATAATGAACAACGAGTGTTTGCGTGGAGATAAAATTACGCGGAAAATTTCCACAGCAAGTGACCGGAAGAAAAGTTGGCGTACATGGCAATTGATTAGCCGATCGTCGATAGAGGTGTTTGGGGGCAGTGTTTGTTTGTGTAGCGAAGATATGTTTCAAGCGCTGTCTTCGCAAAGTTTATTTTTGTCTTGAAGGGGCCACTTTCGAGAGTTTTTCTCTTGTAACTCAAGGCCTTGTTACAAAGCCTGGCTTCCATGTGGTTGCAGACGACCGCGGATCAAGGAGAAGGAAATTGCAAACAGCTCTGCAATCATGTGGAAACACATTTTCTGTAAACGCAGAAATGTTCTGCGGTCGTCTGTGGTTAAGTTAACTGTGGTCAACTCAACTGTGGTCGTGCGATCACATGGAAAGAAAGGTGGTTTCCATTTGTCAACAAACAGCGAAAATTCCGGTTGGGAATTCAAATGGTACCGCTCATTCTTCCGTAAATTTTACGAAAAACATGGAAATCCTCAGACATACTCTTCTTTTTCCATTTCAACCGAAATGGTGGGAAAATTTCCGTAGCCTTTGTCAAACCACGCTTTGTCCCGGTTCGTTTTCGCGCGCTTTTAGATGTCTTTGAAGAGAAAAGCCTGTACAATAGAGAGCGTTACATTCCAACCGATTTCTTCTTGCAAATGGTAAACGCTCCAAAGTTATGGGATCTGCCATCGAAACACATCCCATAATATACTGCGCTGCCGCGTCTGTTTGTTCAGAGCAAAGCTCAATGTCATAAACACGCGCGTCCCAGAACGAATACGGCAACGTAAGTAGCGAGAAATTTATGAAACAGCAGTGGCGCTGTAAAAGTGTCTTTACAACCAGAACAATAGAGATTTCACGGATTAAGATTCAAAGACAAACAGCTGTGTAAAAATTGGGAAGAAATTCAATTGCGAAGACAAAATTCCGGCACTGAGTAATACCAGAAGCGGGCCGGTTCAAAAGATAAAGCAGCGAACGAAAATGTACCACATTCCTGTACTTTTTCTTCCGTGACGGCCGCAAGGTAATGTGCACCGCTAGATATTGAGCCTCCTGAGACCATTCCCTACATCTTGGTTGTTTTGTTGTTGTTGATTTTGTTTGTTTGTTTGTTTGTTTGTTTGTCTGTTTTCCGTCATTTAATTTCTCTTCCACGTTCAGCGAGTATGCAGTTGTCCGTTGGATGTTTCATTGAGCGCTTGGAAAATTAAAACGTAATTAGTGTATTATCACTGGTGGCTGATTGGTCTCATGTGCATGAATAAACTGGCAAGCTGAAGAGGGTCGTACAGTCAGGGGCGTAGCGAACCTACAGGCCCGTAGGCCCGGGCCTACGAATTTTCAGCCTACCCGTCCTATATTATTGCGCCGTTGTGAGAGATAAACAATTTCCTGAAATTCTTCGCATCATAATAAAAAAGGAAACGCAATTTATCAACGTATCTTATAACAATCGCAACCACTCTGTAAGGGTGAGATTACGATCTCGCGAAAGCAAGGGAAAACTTAGAAGCCCGCACGCTATGAAAAGTGCTACCGACAATCGTACAGCGGTTACATAGCGAAGCGGAGCCTTCGACAGTTTCTTTCCTAAGTTAAGGTATGCAATGTTTTTCTGCTTTTTAATTAAAGATAATTAAGAGATACAGCAGGGTACAAGGATAACTTATTGTTGGTGAAACTTGGAAACCTTGGAGTTTCTTAATGAGTTAATGTTCAAACTAAATAATGTCATATGTTTAAGTTTAAGCTTATATCGACTTATTTTATTTTCAATACAGCGCACCAGAAACACACAGCGAAGATCCAAAAAGAAAACGATTGCCAGGTATACTATCGATGTGATAGAGGAAAAATGTGTGAATTTTTATTCTACATGTACTTTGTTTCAAGAATATACAGTACATTGTCCATTTTAAATAATATTACAAATTTTATCGCGCGGCGCTATATGGTTGCTATCTAGTTTGTTCCGTGAGCAAATACGTGTAGTGACATCAGAACTTAGAGTGTTTGTATGGAAGTCCGATCTGAATAAGCTTAATAACTTCCGTAAACTGGAATTATGAAACTTTTAGCAGTAGCAAACATGAGCTAGTAACTAGATGTAGCTGTACTAACGCATCCAAACGCAGCTTCAATCATTAGTACTTTGCCTACATCTTAAGCTAGCTCTTAAGTTAGCAATCCAAATCCCTCATTATAAGTTGATTGAATCATGCAATTAAGATGAATGTCCAGGTTTATTAATAATTTATTAGCCAGCGCAGTGTAGAGCTACCTGGTCCCCGAAAGAAAACGAGGGCGGCTGTACCCTGGCAATGGGAGAAAGTGTAAGATCTTCCAACAACCATTGCAGAAACACTCTCTTATTGCCAACCACAAGAGTTTCTAAATATTTCAAGGGCCTTCACAACTCTGCTTACCCTGCAAATCACAACAGCCCGCCCTGCAGAGAGGTCTTTTAGTGCCCTGAGAAGACTCAAGACCTACTTGAGGTCAAAAATGAAAGAGGATCGTCTTAGTGGGCTTGCGCTAACGCATATTCATAAACATGATGTTTCTTTGAATGCTGAGGATATCCTTGACGATTTCGCAGCCTGTGGAAGCAGGAGGATAGAGCTCCTCTTTTAGGCTACCAAGTAGTTCTTTTTTCTTAAATGGCTAGAAAAAAAGTTTGCCATTTTAAACCTTTGTACTCCCGATCTCACCTTAGCAAAACGGCGACAGCCGAGCGGCAAATGCATAATGATTAGTGGCATCAGTGGTTCTATTAATATATCTGAAGCGGACCGTGGCGGATCAAGGGGTAGGATAAGGGGATTGCAACCCTTCTAGGAATACCTTTTATCTTTCTCAAATTTGTGTGCATGGTAAAGGGGAGTCCAGATCACATTCATTCATGGCAAATAAAACGGTCAATTTGCAGTCACGACAAACAAAATGGCGATTTCTTGCTTAGGGAATACTGGATTATTAACATTTTGGCCTCTGGTTTAACATTATGGTGAAATTCAGGGTATATATCTTGACTTCATAAATACTTTATGAGTCTAAGGAATGCATGAAATTTAGAGGTTTCAGGAAAAAAATTTCCCGGGGAAGCATGCCCGCGGACCCCCTAGGAGCTCGCAGCTTCGGCGCTCGATACGTGCCTTCGGCGTGATAACGACTCTCACGTTAAAAACAGGGCTGAGTTGCTCGAAGCATGGTTAGCGCTAACCATTGGTTAAGATGTATTAAAATACATAGTTTGTCATGGCATTTAACCCCGTTTAACGCTAACCATGCTTCGAGCAACTGGGCCCTCCAGTCCTACAACTATTCAAAACCTCGCTACGCCCCTGACAGTTTCCAAATGACACTACACCAAATTCGGAATTCGGGATTTGCAGTCGGTTTTCTGACTGTGATAATTGTACAACACACCAGTTGGTGCTATTCACACATTATTATGACTTCAGTTCTGACAAACTTTGAACAAGAAATAAATCATAAAAGCAAAAACGGTATTTCCTAAGCATATATGCATAGGTTAAAAATAGTAATCAAATGATTGGTTAATTTTTTAATTAAGCTTGAAACGAATGTATCTCCGTTCTCTCTGTGGAGAAATTAAAGAGTACTCACTCGTTGCAAATTGCTTTGCTTAACATTAAAAAAGTGACAATGAAATGAAATAAGTAAGACGTTGAAAAACATTATTTAAAAAAAATCAGTCTTTTATGCAGCCTTGAGCGACTTTGGTCCTTTGTGTTTGAACCTGATTTACTGAGGACAAAAGCACTAAAATCCAAAACGCAGAGCACCATTTGAAGACGCTGGCACGAACTACTTTCGAAGTTATAATCGTAATGTTTGAGTGTTTTGTTTAGAAAAACAGAATTCTTTTAACAAATAAAAAAGCCTTAACCGTGCTTTGTTCTGTTATAAGGCACGCAAGGAAGTGACGAGAGCACGAAAGAAGTAGGAATAAGTGGATGTGTATTTTTAAGTGGAACCTCTACGGCACAGGTGAATTAAATAAATTTCAGCTTCTAACATTTGGTTTAATTGTTGTTACTTTTGTTAAGGAATGAAACTCATATTTATCTCTCGATTGGATGTAAATAATAATCATCAACACTCGTTTTGGACGCAAATTTATAAACAGTAAGTTGAATTGTTTGTTTCTTTGGCTTGCGAGCGAACGAGTGTTTTTACTTCGCTTGGCTGATTGTTTTTCGACGTGCCTCATCAGTGTTAAGAAAATTTTACCCTTATGTTATTAACACAAATCGGAATGAGTCGTCGTAAAATTAAGGATTTTCAATTGTGCTTTCAGAAGTTACTGAAATTGCTGCGCGACTCGGACAACTTTAACTTCAACTTCAACTTCAAATTTCAGCAATTTCTGAAAATACTCTTGATTTTCATGCTGTTATTTGTGGTTTTACCGGCAGAAGCGTCTTCCAAATCCATTGAGGCTAACGCTCGTTTTCATACTCGTTTTCTAGGTCGTACAAGAAGTCTGGGTCAAAATAAAAACCAAGGGCAGAAAACTTCCGAAATTCCATTTGGTCGATGGAGTGCGTAGCTGGCCGTGCATCTGTATTGTCATAAAACACGCTGTTTTAACCAATCAGAGCGCGCGTTATATCGAAACTTTATTATAACAATAGATAAACACCATGTAATTAATTTAAAATTATTTGACTTCGAAATACACGTGTTTCGCACCGTGTAGTAATGCTATCAGAAGAGACTCAGAAGAACTGGACCAAAACTCTTGTTCGGCTATTTTATGAGTCCGTCGGGTATCCGTTTTGAGTCATTCACAATCGCACTTTCCAGCTAACAAATTTTGTTATCTACCATGGGATAAGTATACAAATTCTCCTTAGAACTGGTGTAGTTGTAGCTTATCTCAAGGACAATGCATGGTCCACAAAAATACTATCAACGTAAGTGTCACGTGCATGTATTATATATAACTACGTTTTACGTACCTCTCTGATTTTTCCTTTTCCCGAGGAGTGGCGACATCAATGCAAATCGTTTTATCTTTCCAATAGCTGCAACTGTCAATCGCATTGTGGAATCGCGGCCTTAATTAAGCCGGCTTGCGAACAACTACGAGTCAAAACCGCGGTACCGGCTTCCTTTTAACACCACTCAGTTTGCAGTTATTATTATTCACATCCACACTCGCACAAAACGGTTACCAGTATCATATCAATAGGTTGAAATAAATGGAACATCGTGCTCTCTGATCAAAGTTCGAGTCTAACATGAACTTAGGGCGTGATGTTTTGAATTATATGTGACAATAACCATCACTGAATACAGCACTGAATAATATGCTACCAACAAAACAATGCAACGCATTCTTCGTAAAGAAACAACGCTGTCATCGTTACTGCAGGAAGAAAGAAATGGCTGCGTACATCAAAACCTTTCATATCATCTCAGCGGAACAAATGGATTTTACTGGTTGTAGCAGTTAGTTAAATTTTTTTTCTCTCTGTTGCTGATATCTTCTTTTTTTCTTCCGTTCTTGTTGAGTAAGCTGTTGACATAAGCCTGACACAAAACAACCTATCGAAAACCGCAACTGAAAGCAAACGTCACTCACTGTGAAAAGCGTGATCTAATTCAACACACTACTTTAAATATAATTGAAAAAAATTAAGGAGAAACTATTTTTTTATTTTATTTTTTTTAAGGAGAAACTATCGATTTAATTGTTAACTTAATAAAAATGTTCAGTCCGGTACATGAAAATCTTGTATTTAACTTTATATTTTTCTGAAACTGTTTATATTAACGCTTCATTACGATATTTTTCTGCGCATACTTTAATTGCCACTTGGCTAACACCATAACATTGCAGATATTAATTTTAAGGGATGGAGGGAGGAGGGTGATGGGAACAAGTTACACCTTCCTTCTTTCCTCCCCCCCCCCCCCCACACACACCCCCAGGGGATTTAAATATACAGAATATGGAGCTACGCTATTGGTGGTAACATGGTACCGTGGGCCGATTTGAAAGATAAGTTTTTGCTCGAGGTTTTTACCGCTTTCCGTGGTACCTTGATGCAGGGACGGGCAGAGATCGACATTTCCCTACATCAAGGTACCACAGAAAGCCGACAATGGACATTTTCTTTGATCTGAGTAGCACGCTCTCATACAAACATAACCTCGCTTTACCACAGGGCCCCCACACAAACTGGGTGACCGTTGGGTATTTTGAATTTAGTTGAAATGTATGAATTATCGAAAAGGTTCATATTCTCGTAATATGCTACGGTTTATATCCACATATAAGATCAAAATAAACGTCTTTTTACCTGAAATGTTGTGTATTGTCGTTCTTGTAGCTGAAAACGGCGAATTTTAGCGCGAAGTTTTGCGCGCGACGTTTACCTGAGCGTTGTAGTAGAGAGAAATTTGTCCCGCGGGAGGGAAGTAGGGGCAAATAAACAGGCTGGTTGGTAGAAAGATCGCTGCTGTTTATTTGCCCCTACTTCCCCTTCCCTCGGGACGATTTTTTGAAAGGGCATTGTTTGTTATCATCCAATCGGAAAGGAGCAAACGGCGTGACTGTTACAGCCAGCACACTAAAGTCCAGCTACGGATCCTTCGATCTTTGATTGCCAGATTTCTCGATATTATTTGAGGCCTAGCGCTTTGAGTTTCGGACGGTTTTCGAATATAATGGTACGATAAGAAACCTCTGGCTTTCAGCTTTCCCAGTGCGTGGTTTGGAAGCTATGCGATGGGAATTTGCTGATGAAAATCGGCTCGGCGCTGGCCCAGTCCGAAATCGTGGAAATCAGATCTTTCATCCCTCTTCTCTCTACTATACGCTCAGGTAAACGTCACACGCAAAACTCTTGAATTCACTTAAATTCGCCGTTTTCAGCTACAAGAACGACAATACACAACATTTCAGGTAAAAAGACCTCTATTTTGATCTTATAAGTAAATATTAACCGTAGCATATTACGATAGAGATCTGCGCGGCAGATCCGCGCGGCTCAAATTTGTTTGAGGATAAGGAATTCAAACCTCACGAGCCTGCCCAAAACGAAATTGATTACCTACAATCTATATAAAACACAATTATTTAACCCCAGGTATTTAACATACCCCGTTAGTACAATGTTCAGGTCTGGAAAATTCCCGGTGAGGTGGGAGGGGGGGGGTACTCCCTTATGTGGACTACACAGGTATGTGCGGGCTCAAAGGGTATGGTGTTTTAGCCGGTTTGAAAATAGACGAAAAACGTTTTTTAGCCTGTCTGAAATAGGGTATCGGTTATAACCATTTTGGTCTGAAATAGGGTATGGTTTGTGCACTCTAGTCTTGAATTGGGTATGTTTTTAGAAGAAGCTACCTCATCATAAGGCGAGAAGACCACCAACAACAAACTTCCTTATCAAATTATGTTTACGCCAACCGTGTACGTGAAATAGATCTGAAATAGGTCGGAAAAAAAGGTATCGAATTTTTGATCTGGTCTGAAATAGGGTAGGGGTTTCAAGAAGGGGGCCGCACCCACCCACCCAATTTTTCTAGGAGTAACCACCGGGGAAATATTCAACCCTCCAAATTTACATATGTACTGGACCTCGGTCAATTCTGAATTCTTGCATGAGAATATTCTTCGTGACAAAACTAACCTTTCTCAAGTGGCCTGTCTGTTATGAGTTCAGTATCGCAGCCACTAGTCCACTATATTGCAGGCAGATACACAGCTATAAGGAATTTATAGCTCAATCAACAGAAAAGGAATTGCAAGGTCTGAAACCTTGTCTGATTGTCTGGCTTTGAAATTTGCCTTTTTGTGTGAGTTACATGTTAAGGGCTTGTTTTGCACGCCCAGACGGGTTGTAAAATCTGCTGTTAGTGTGGATATTTTATGGGATTAAAATATTCAGGCAAACAATGTTCAGTGGATAAATATGATGTGTAGCTTTTCTAGTAAATATTTTGAATAGATTAACCCTTTGATATCCAGGCCTCGGTTTATTTAGCTTTCTTCTCTCCGAAATCGTCACGTTCTCCTTGGCCCGTCGACATCGACGCCTTAACGTAGTAATCACTGGTGTCACAGTATGCAGTCTATATACAGTCCAGACGCAATAGGCCAATTTCTAGGCGCGTGCAGGGTCATTGTTAATCACCCCAGTATGTGACAGGTTTGTATGACGAGGATCAGAATAGTGAAGCTGGCATACAAGAAAAAAAAAAGTTTTTCATTTGTCGTAGCTGATCGCACTTGAAACAAGATGCCATTAAAAAGTCGGCGATGACGGTATATTTGAAAATGCGAATGCAGCCAACCGGAGCGAGTTGCGCGATAATATTGGATACGAAAAAGTTGCTTTGCTTCATGAAGGATGTGCGCTTTAAGTTTTTCGGTTTGACTGTGGGTCAAGTAAACAAAGTCAAAGACGGACATGCTACAGTATGGACATAATGATAAACTCGTTTGAGGCACGAGTGTTTGTGTGGAGATAAAATTACGCGAAAATTTCCACAGTAAGTGACCGGAAGAAAGTTGGCGTACATTGCACATGATTGGCCGATCGTCACTAGAGGTGTTTGGGGGCGCTGTTTGTTTGTGTAGTGAAGATTTTTTTCAAGCGCTGTTTTCGGAAAGTTATTTTTTGTCTCGAAGGAAACACTTTCGAGAGTTACAACTCAAGATCCATTTGTTCCATTTTGATGAAATTTGAGCAGCCGCTAGATTAACGTATCTTCAACAAAAGATGTTGGGGAATTAGATAATTCAAAACCTTTTTTCGGTAAGAGCCATTTCCGTGCGGTCGGTCGGTATTTTTTCTAGCGAATATGAAAAACGCTTTGTAACTTTTGAACGCAATCGAATAAAGGAAAACCCCAACACGCTATTTTTTTTTAGCTTCTGGGTTCCAGACTTTCAGAAAAATATCAACTTCCCCAAATATAAAAAATCAAATTTAGTTGTAACTTTCAAAAGTTTATTTAGACCTTCTAGTTTAGACTCTTAATCTTACAAAATTAATGAAATATTCGAATAGCCAGTACCATTAGCTTTAATTTGATATAGGATTTATGGTATCTGGCTGGAGTAAGGAGCCGCTACAGCCTTAGATTAGAGAAACCCCTGAAGGTACACGATAACCTTAAAATGCCGGGCGACTGGTTTGGATGCGTCTTTGCATCTTTCTCAACATCACGTATCACGTAGGTGTTCCCGGAATTGGTCGCGTAGTCTTCTTCCTGTTTCACCGGTGTGTAACTTTTTGCACAATGCACAGGTTATGCAATTCCAAGCAATTCCAAGCACTTCACCTTTTTATCTCTCTCAATTATTTTATCATCAAATTAACCAGCATTGCTTTACAAGAAAACGGGTACCATATTGTATTGTCAGGGTAAACAATACTGCGTTTCCTACAAAGGATCAAACTCAGTGCACTTTTGCCTTCAAAAGTTCTATGAGCCACTAAAGGACTTTTCACATGAACACCTCTCCAGGTATAGTGATTATACATAACCCTTTTTTACCAAAAAGCAAAGGCTAGTTACAGATTATCTGTAATTCTAGGAGAGAGAATTTTTTTGCGCAATCAGGAGCCAGTTCCGTGTACAGACATGTTAAATTGGGGCACCTTCCATTTTGCTGAGTTTTAACTCAGCATGAGTGACCGTTTCCCAATCTTTTTGCAGGGTGGTGCCATTTTTCAGTTTCTAACCAATTAGTAATCACTGCCCCATCTACGTCCACAAAAGCTGCTTAGGACGCACTTTGAATCAAAAGTTATCCATGCTTCCAGTCCCCTTTTGAAGAACTTTTCTATCTGTCGATATTCAGATACGCCTCGTTATTTTAATGGACACGAGGTTACGGAACATAACACTCTGGGTATACCGAAAGTATACTCATCGTGGACTTTCTTAACCTTG
>JAEMWC010001266.1:195000-208928 GCA_016490735.1 Pachyseris speciosa | reverse complement strand
TCAGCCACCTGCATAACAAGTTAAAAATAATCTTCCAATGCCTCCAACCTTTCAATCTGTTCCAAAAAATGTCACTAACCGTTTTTCACATCCATAGGCAAATGACCCGAAGGGGAGTGCCACGCCCACTCTGCCTTTTTAAAAGGATAATGGCGTTGAATGATCACTAGTTGTATTTCGTTGAAAATGTCACGCAAAATCGCTCTAGGGACGTCACGAATTTTGTAAAAGGGTAGGGCCTTCACGTGAGCGTCCAACGACATGCCATCATTTCTGTAGTACACACCAGGAATACACCCAATCGCACCGTTCCAACTGAGTGGTCATCCAATTAATCCGCATATGGCGACTGCCTCGTTCGCACACGGTTCTCACCAACCCCGTCGAAGGACACATGCTGACACCCCGCATATTCCCGCACCTCACCAAACGACATGGGATAGACGGATCTACAGGTCCAGGGAATCTTTTCGAAAAGTCCCTCCACGGTGCATTCCAAACTATGGAAAAAAAGAGACTTGAAATTAAAACACCAACACTCCGAATTTTTTCACAGATTAACATTATCATTACAACATTATCAAAAATAGAAAATTTTATCAAAAATAGAAAATATTTACAACATTATCAAAATTTATCCAAAACATTATTTACAACATTTGTTAAAAGTCAAACTTTTTTTCTATGAGCGGACAGGCCTCAAACAGAGCATCTTCCCCCAATGCTGATCCACAAAATCCATCCATTCCCAATACAGGCCTGTTTTCATTCGTTCTAACTTTATGGAAAGATGAAGTACGTTCTCATAATCCCCTACGCATTTGCCCCGTGGGGCAGGGTAACTCTCCAACACTACGTAATCTCTCAACTTTATAATAGTGAGGCTGAAATATCGCAGCAAAGTGATCTGCATGTCTAAATAGAGTTGTCTAAGTAACGGCTTATTGTTGGGTTGTTGGTGCAATTGAAACGCCATTCTCATTCCGTCGAAGGAAAAACACTGTGTTAGGCGCGTACACCACGGGCAGAACTCCTCGCGGAGTTTCACGGACGGCTGGCAAATGAGGAATACATTCCGGATAGTGAGTTCCAAGGGTGGTTGGACTTGATCTAGCCACGAACGCAATCGCACGACTCGTCCCTTCTCTTCTGCCACAGCGCACACCATGCCAATCGTAACACACATCACAATGCCTGGTTGCTTTAAAATATTGCAAGGGGTCACACACTTTTCCAATCGTTTTCACACAAAGGTCTTTGATCTTCAAATAAAAAACCCACACACACACATGGTCACCCCTTACTGTCGAGAACCTATTCAATAAACTCTCTCTCACATTCGCTCATAGACACCAAAACGTGCAAAAAAAATTTACCTTGTTGATTCGCTTCTTCCACTCCAACCAATATTTTCGCTCCATGATTTTATCTTGCACCTCGAGGGGAAGCCAATGACCGAAGGGTAGATTATGAAGGTCGATAAACCGGAAGGCTGTTGATCGCTCATCTTCTCCTCTAAACCGCTTCAAAGATTCCACTGCAACTTCTTCATAAACGCGTTTCTGGGCCATTATTTTCCTGTCTCTGTCTCGCTCTCGCTATCTCTCTTCAAAACCACTGCAAAGAACGCTATCATGCTGCACTTTTTTATAACCTAACTTAGCGTCAGTTTCCTCGCTCGATTAACCATGGGTTGAAGCTGACCAATCGCCACGTTTTGTAACCTTATTTGGTAAAAAAGTGGAGGGTTGGTTGGTAATTATGCAACCTGGTTTGAGTTGAATTTGCATCGCATGTTGAGACTAGTTCTGACATTCTCGGAAACAACACAATAGAATCATCCAGGCATAGGTCGTGTCTTTTGTTTGAATTCCTGGAAAGACCACAATAGAATCACCCAGGCATACCTCGTGTCTTTTGTTCAAATTCATAGAATTGAGTGCTCACTCGCGCGCGCGACTTAGAATTGAATTAGCTGTAGGGATATGGAGAATTAGGTAAAACACTAAGTAAGAGAGAGTGTGATGTCAAATAAATGTAACGGGGGGAATTGTGTATAATTGGTTATGAGCTTTCATGAGATTTGGTGGCAGTGAAAACTACCGTTTTTTTCTTCTTCTCGTCCAGGGTCGGTGCGTTCGTCAGGATAAAATCCACTCAGCCTTCCACGCTCACTATGCAGCCGTGGCTATGACTCTGCGACAGTGCGGACACGTTACGGGTTGTGACATCGGGATTCTTATCGCGTAGTCAAACATACACTTCTTGCGTATCTTCACTCCACAGCAAGTGTAGGTTGTGGGTTTATCGTTCCGTAATCTTCGGTAACCATCTCGCCATCGTTTTCTCACACACAGGCAAATGATGCATGGAGTTGAAGTCATCTTGTAGAACTTTGAATCGAATGTGAATGGACTGATGATAGGATTGCTGATTTTTAAAAAAAAGCGTCGGTTTCATCGCTCGATTGACTTGACCAATCAGAGCGTTTTGTGACTATATTTGGTCATAGCGTCGGATGAGCTGACCAATCAGAGCGTTTTGTGACTATATTTGGTCATAGCGTCGGATGAGCTGACCAATCACAGCATTTTGTGACCCTATTTGGTCATGGCGTCGCTTTGAGCGTCAGGTAAACCACGCGGTGACGCTCAGGTTAGTCAGTCTTCGCGAAACCATCGAGCAGAGCACTACAGGAGCTGCGTGATTCAAAGAGAGCACTGTAATTTACCGTGTCAGCAAATTGAACCGCGATTTTACTGTGTGTTTTGTGTAGTTAGATTTTTTATCGATCCACGATTGACTGTGTGAATTCTACGTCCGGGAGGCATAACATCGTTGGTGAGTATGAGCTTCTTTGCTACAAACGTTCACTCGTTGTTGAGTTGAGCGAATGATGTTGAATCGACTCGATTTGAGTTGATTTTGATTGTATGTTTGCAATGGCGTTGTTGCTGTTGACTTTGAATGATGTTGAATTGAATGATGATGAGTTGTATGTATGCAATGGCGTTTTCGCTGTTGAATTGAATGATGTTGAATTGAATGATGTTGAGTTGTATGTATGCAATGGCGTTTTCGCTGTTGAATTGAATGATGTTGAGTTGTATGTATGCAATGGCGTTTTCGCTGTTGAATTGAATGATGTTGAGTTGTATGTATGCAATGGCGTTTTCGCTGTTGAATTGAATGATGTTGAATTGAATGATGTTGAGTTGTATGTATGCAATGGCGTTTTCGCTGTTGAATTGAATGATGTTGAATTGAATGATGTTGAGTTGTATGTATGCAATGGCGTTTTCGCTGTTGAATTGAATGATGTTGAGTTGTATGTATGCAATGGCGTTTTCGCTGTTGAATTGAATGATGTTGAGTTGTATGTATGCAATGGCGTTTTCGCTGTTGAATTGAATGATGTTGAATTGAATGATGTTGAATTGAATTTGCTGAGTCAGTTGAGTCGAAATTTGCATGAACAATCGTGGTTGGGACTAAAGAAATTCTCGGAAACAACACAATAGAATCATTCAGGTATAGGTCGTCTCTTTTGTTGGAATTCTCGGAAAGACCACAATAGAATCAATCAGGCATACATCGTGTCTTTTGTTTGAATTCCTGGAAAACTAGTTGCTCGCTCGCTCGCGTAGGAAAAAAATAAAGTTAGCAAACCCACGCGATCCCGCAAGGGGAAGTTCATGTGGTTTTTAGTCACACGCGAGATTGCTTGGCGGGTAATATGTACGAACGCTCTGTCATCATATACTTGCACCTCGTGGAGTCAACTCGTCCCTTCGTGGGACGAGGTTTTTACGACAAAGACGAACGTTTCGCGTGGGCTGATTGGCATTGTTCAAAAAAATCATTCGGGTTTCTGTCGGATTTTCTGTCCGGTTTCTGTCGGGTTTTTATCGGGTTTCTGTCGGGTTTCTGTCGGTTTTCCATAGGGTTTCTGTCGGGTTTCTGTCGGGCTTTTGTCGAGTTTCTGTCGGGTTTCTGTCGGGTTTCTGTCGGATTTTCTGTCCGGTTTCTGTCGGGTTTTTATCGGGTTTCTGTCGGGTTTTCTGTCGGTTTTCCATCGGGTTCCTGTCGGGTTTCTGTCGGGTTTTTGTCGAGTTTCTGTCGGGTTTCTGTCGGGTTTCTGTCGGGTTTCTGTCGGATTTTCTGTCCGGTTTCTGTCGGGTTTTTATCGGGTTTCTGTCGGGTTTCTGTCGGTTTTCCATCGGGTTTCTGTCGGGTTTCTGTAGGGTTTTTGTCGAGTTTCTGTCGAGTTTCTGTCGGGTTTCTGTCGGGTTTCTGTCGGGTTTCTGTCGGATTTCCATCGAGTTTCATTCGGGTTTCTGTAGGGTTTCCATCGGATTTCTGTTGTGTAATGGGGTCATGTCTTTTGTTGTTAGACAATGGCCAAACGTGTTGCAAGTCAACCCTCGATGTCGCAGAGAGCGATGACGAACTGAATGAGGTCATGGACTTTTACGAAAGGGCACGACTGGCCGATGGACCGCTCTTCGCCATTCAGTTCAATCCCATAGGAGCGAGACGACGTTGGAGAAATGTGGTCATAGGTCAGCAATTCAACGCCGTCATCCGACAGCTTCGCCCACCCGTCCCCGAGGACAACCTGGGAAGAGCCTTAATGGACGCCTTCTTACGTGCTATCCAGACCGAGCTGGGGAGTCTCGATGCCCGTGGAGAGGACCGAGTGAATTTCACGCTGCAAGCCCCAGGTTTCATCCATGCCTACCAGTCGATCAATTTCCGGGTGGAGGAAATTGTTCAGCGCTCACCACGGTTGGAGGAACTGCTTCATCAGTTGGCAGCCAAACTGAACTCCAATGAAGCTTTAAACATCCAGGAGGGGTTACAGGCCACGTTCAACCTGGTCAGAATGCCTCAACGCGGTGGGCGGGGAAAAAGAACAAATCCGGGCAACAAATGCCTCAACGAGGTCAATAAGCGGAAGCGGTGTATTATACCAATCCGTAATGACGACGAGCTGTGTTGCGCCCGCGCCATTGTGACCATGCGGGCGCACTGTCACCGCGTTGAGGGTGATGCAGAAGCGAGTGATTGGAACAATTTATGCAACGGTCGACCGCTGCAAGGCATCCTGGCCGACACCCTGCATAGACAAGCCGGTGTACCTTCCGGACCCTGTGGGTATGAGGAACTCCAACAGTTCCAAGATGCTTTGGGTCCCCACTACCAGCTCTTGGTCATGTGCAGGGCCAAACCCTTTATGCTAATCTTTAAAGGTCCAGAGGCACCGCACCAGATCCGTCTTCTAAAATCAGATCACCACTACGATGGCTGCACGTCCTTTCCCGGTTTTGTCAACCGCAGCTTTTATTGCACCCTGTGTGAGAAAGGGTATAATGTGGAAGACGCCGAGCACCATCCCTGTGAACGTCGGGTGTTCCGAGGTTGCCAGCGAGCAGACTGCCCAGATTACCGACGGGGACAACGACCTCACGAAGAATGCCCTCTCTGCCATTGTCTCTTCTATGGTGCTGACTGTTTACGCCACCACACCTCCATTGGTAGATGCCAAAAAAATCAAAACCTGTCTGAGCTGTAAAGCCAAATATACAGTCAAAAAGCGTAAACCACATCGGTGTGGCTTCGCTCAATGTCCCTGATGCAGTGAAATGGTCAAAATCAGCGACCATAAATGTTACATACAACCCATCAACCCTGAGGAGGATACATCCTTCGAGTCCATGGCTGAATGGAGAGCAGCGCGACGACAGGCTGAAGCCCAAAACAAGAAGGTACCCCCACCTCCACCCCTTCTGGTGTACGCGGACATCGAGGCCCTTCAACTTCCCGATCGGACCTTCCAACCCATCCTTCTCTGTTACAAGGCTGATGATGACTACCGAATCCGCGACCTTTATGGAGACGACTGCTGCCTTCGCTTTTTGCATGCCCTCGATGACATGACACAGATCCCAGACTATGAAGAAGATCGCCCTGTCATCGTCGTTTTTCATAGCTTGAAAGGGATTGACGGAATGTTCATTCTGAATACGTTGTACGCACAACAACGCACCGTTCAAACTCAATTGACGGTGGGCGCCAAGGTTCTTTCTTTCCAAAGCGGTGCCCTCACCTTCAAGGATTCCTTGTGCTTCTTGCCTATGCCCCTGGCTTCTTTTCCTGCTACTTTTGGTCTCACCGAACTGAAAAAAGGCTCTTTTCCCCATGTTTTCAATACTATGGACAATCAATCCTACGAAGGCCGTCTGCCAGACCTCCACTACTATGACCCTGAGAGCATGAGTGAGGGCAGACGTAAAGAACTGGAAGAATGGTATGCCCATGAATCGGCCCGTAACGCACCCTTCAACCTCCGCCAGGAGATGATCGACTACTGTCGTTCGGATGTTGAACTACTCCAAGCCGGCTGCGATGCCTTCATTACCGAGTGCAAAGCCACAGCCGGTTTCAAACTTCTTGAAAAGTGTGTGACCATTTCTTCCGCCTGTAATGAATACTGGCGGCGGCATCATCTTCAACCCGACACCATTGCTGTGGAACCACTACGAGGTTGGAGAGGTGCTAACGTCAACCAATCGCTCAAGGCCTTGCAGTGGTTGTACTTTTTAAATCATCAACTACGCAGCGATGATGATGTTGCCGACCCGATTCGTCATGTCCGTAACGGAGGAGAACAGCAGATTACCACACCTGCCAGTACTTACTTTGTAGATGGTTTTGACCCCTCTACTCAATATTAAGGAAGTTACTTAGATGGCAGAATATTTTTGTGTGCGTGTGTTTCATCTTTACGCAAACAACTAATATAAGCTGAAGCCCAAATATGCAACCTTTACGTTGAAACGCACCTTCGCATATTGACACTGGCATCAGCTGATCGTTATTTCGCTTTTGATGCACGTCGGTGATCGGTGATAGTTTATATCCATAATTAATGGCGAAAGCAGGTCTCGCCGCAATTTCAGGGATCTTGTTGATAGCTCTTTATTCAAAAAGGGGTGATGGTAAGTTAGTTTAGGTTGAGTGTCTTTCGTAAAGTAAGTATTGTGGCTGAATATTTCATGTTGTTCCAATGAAACCGAAAACCAATTGTAACGGGTTCTACCTGTTACGTTATTAGGGAGGTTAAGCCTGGGCCAAACGAGAGAAAATTGTCATCTATTTTCACGAAAAATTGGGACAGGCTTAAATTCAATGAGAACGTTGGAGAGTCGGTCGAAGTCTCCGTTAGTGCATAAGGTTTTTAGGCCAATTAGAGTGAGAGTATCGGCAGAACTCATCCTTATGCTGCCCTGGGCCTTAAGCAACGACGTGACGGCGGCAACAGCGATGGAGACACCGCAAAACATTGGGTATAATGTGCAAAAACAATCTTTTCTTGTGCATTTTACATTTTCGTACATTTATTTGCCGTCCCCTTCAAACAACAGGCTTAGGACCATACTCTCGCCGACTTCCGTTTCAAGTCATTAACTTTTTGTATTTCTGGGTCAAGTAGACTCGAAAATGAAATGCTCGAGTCCCGTGGATCGGGTACGGTGCAGTTGTCATGTATGTGAGGCGTTGGTAGCAGAAGGGTTAAATCTGTAGCGTTTAAAATTTGAGGATGCCCTTAAAAAGCTTTAATCTTGTTAACAAATGTAATTATATTTATCGAAACTTATACTCGGTGACATTTTTAAATTCTCGGCAGGTTTTTCAGTGTTTGATTTCTCAAGTAGATTGCGTGACGTCAAAGCTTTTCTAATTGTTTTTCACCCACTTCTATATTGCTGTTGGTGTGGCCTTGCAGTTGACGCAGTTGTCGCTCACGCTAAAGGCTCGATTCAGAGGTTCATATTTTAGGAATAAGAAATATCGCGTGGGAAAATAAAAATGAAAAGGTGAAGAGGACGGAAAAGGGGGAATAAGGGAGGTACTAAATATTTCTGACGCACGCTCTGTTAAAGCCCGTCACGAAAAATAAAAATAACAAGAAGAATACAGTATTGTATCCCTAATTTAACGCTAAATAAAAGAAAAGCGAGAAATCTATCTTCTTCAAAAAAAATCTATCTATCCTTCTTCACAACGGACGCATTGCGCTAGTGTTCGAGTCTATTTCTTTGCAGTGTATAGCCACAGTCCGCTATCAACATATATCCCTTTAAAATTACAAAATTACTTTACAGCTCAGCCACTGAGAACAATAATTAACACTTGTAAAAAAATATTTATAAAAGAAGAAGAAAGAGAGAAACGCAAAAAAGCTTAAGAGTCGAACCCGGGCTATTTGCATCAGAAATAGGTTCAGTATTTCTGCTTAGGGTTTGAGAATGAAACGCTTATCGAACGGTGTAGGATTTTTTCGCATAAACGTCACTGGAATCTCGGTAAAATGTGAGTAGAAAAAATATTCAGCAGAGTGAAACGTTTGAAAATACGTCATTTGAAACAAAGACAGTACTATAAGAAAGGGAGTAAGGTTTCTGTGGTTAGTCACACGTCACTCAAGTAAAAACTAAAATCGCTTATCATTCCAAACATTACGTCCAGAAATTGAGATATTGTGGAAAAACAGTAAATAAACTCAACTGAAGACCAATCGGCGCAGTTGTGAACACAATTTATGCAATTGCGAAAAGAAGCCTGAAAAAATTCAGGACTTCAACACAATTTATGCAATTTATGCAATTATAATTCAAAAAATAACGTCCAGAATTGCAATTGTGAAAAGAAGCCTGAAACGCCTTTTATGCATTTGCATCGTTTCGCAATTGCATAAATTGTGTTCAAAACTGCGAGGATCATTGTTCATTTGATTTTATTTCGCAGTTCATATATCTATGATTTATTTCATATATCATTCGCACTCATTTCTTTCACGGGAACATATGAACCCATAATTGACCTGCTTCCAACGTCAGTGGCCTTATAGCTCAGTTGGTTAGAGCATCGCACAGGTATCGCGAGGTCACGGGTGCAAACGGGTGCTCTAAATCGCATCTTTTTTTTTAGCCTATCAAAATGAAAATAAAATAACAGAAACCAATCAAATTTCATGGCTTACCTGCACTAACCAATCAGATTGCAAAATAATACAAAACCAAAAAAAAAATATTTTGGAGGAAAATTTTGCAATTTCGGTTGTCCAAATTCTTCCCTTTCCAGAAAAAAAATGGATGAATTCAACTACTTACAGCTTTTAAACGACGACAATGATCTCCTTGCGGCTGAACAATTACTGGCAGATGATTTTCCAACTTTTAATGTCAGTTTTAATCAAATGGTCGCCGACTTCAGGCCAAATATTGCTGCAGTTCCGCCCGGTCTCGAATCCACCGGAACCAAAACAACAACAACAACAACCGAACAAGACGAAGCAGCAGACGTATCAAGATTTACTGTAGTTTCGAACGAAGACATCGAAGAGCTAAAGACTGTTGAAGTAAACAAAAATACTTCTCGCTCGACAAAACAATGGATGAATGTTTTTAACTCGTGGTGCTCCTCCCGCCATCTTGACATCAACATCGAAACAATGGCGCCCGAAGAACTTGACAACGTTCTCGGCAAGTTCCATGCAGAGTTAAAGAAAGATTACGAGCCAGAGTCCCTAAAAATCATGCAGAGTTCCATTGAGAGATAAATAAAGGAAAAAGATTATCCAGTGAGTATCGTACGGTCGAGGGCGTTTCGCAACTCTCAAGAAATACTCAACGCAAAGGCGATTTTCCTGCGCCAACAAGGAAGAGGAGAAACGACCGCACAAGTCCCAGCCACTGACACCTGACGAAGAGTCAGCCCTGTGGGAAAAGGGCCAGCTTGGCGACTTCAATGGAAGAGTGCTGACAAATGTCAATTTTAAAAATCTCACCGAGCAACTTGGTTTACGAGGTTTCCAGGAGCACTACGACGCCTATGTAGAGGACCATGTCGTAAGACAACGGGAAGACGGGAGCGAGGTGGTTGAGTTCCGAGAGGGGCCGACAAAAACAAGAATCGGTGGGCTTTCCATCAGACGAAGAACTACACCACAAGTAATATGCAGCACCGATGGCGGCGAACATGATCCCTTGCGACTGTTCAAGCTCTGGTTAAGCAAGCGACCAGAGGGAATGAAGGACAACGGGCCGCTCTACTTGAGCATAATTAACCGTCCAAAATCAAAGGATGTCTGGTAAACAAAAATCCGAATGGACCAAAATACAATCGGCAACATCATGAAGTCCAATGGCTTCCTGTCTTTCGACTAACAAGAAGATTACGAACCACAGCATAAGAAAAACACTTGTCGCCAAACTGAAGAAATCCGGTCAGCCGCGCCACGTCATCTGTGAAATCACGGGCCATTCACGGGAATCTTCTTTAGATGACTACGATGAAATAGACGAAAATCAGAGAAAGGAACTTTCTCACATAATCAGTGGATTCAGCAAAGTTACAAGCCAAAATAGTGCAAGCGAATCCTCAAAACTCAGCCAAAACAGTGCAAATGGGGGCAGCATCAAATCAAGCAATTGCCGTCAAACAACGAGCTCCTCTATCGTCTATTCCCCATATCCAACAACAGAACCAGATGTATCAGGCAATGGATTTCAATCCTGCATTTCAGCCTGCTAGATTTCCAGGATTCCAACCTGGTTTTGCTTCCCAGTACATGGCAGCTTTCACCAGTAGTTCAGCTCCGGTTCCAGCACAAAATTACTCAGGTTGTACAGTCAATTTCAGTTACTCCAAAGAAGCCCTGAAATCTCCGAAACCACAGAAAAAGCGAAGGGCTTACATTATTGAATCAGACGATGAGGGCTAAACTTTTTCCAGGTTAGGTGTGGACATTTTTTTCAGAGAGGTCGATGGCTCTGATCTGCTCTCTGAATAACTGATCAAAAACGCACGAGCGAGTTTTGTCACATGACATTTTCATTTGCATATTTTATACAACAGTGTTTCCGGTTCCGCTTTTTCAAAAACCGGATTTCCTGAAGCGGATAAATAACTGTTTCTTAATAGTTACCAAAAAAATGTGTGATTTTAAAATGGGTGTAAAAAAGTGAGTTTTGTCACATGAAATTGTCATTTGCATATTTTATGTAACAGCATTTGCGATTCCACTTTTTTTAAAATCGGATTTCCTGAAGCGGATAAATAAATATTAATATTGACGAAAAAACTGTGTGATTTCAAAATGGGTGTAATAAAGTGGTAATTGAACTTTGTGTCGTGCAATTTTGTTCTGAAATCATACTTGTGATTTCAAATCGAACTCGCGCTACGCGCTCGTTCGATTTTGAAATCACGCGTATGATTTCAGACCAAATTGCACTCCACTCAGTTCAATTACCATTATGTATCACTCTACATAATTTATTTTTCTTCCTGATCACCTTTGTGACTAGGGAGCCTAAGTTTAATAAGCCTTTTGGTTTCTTCTGGGCTCCCTTGCTTGCTTACTATTATTATATTTAATTATTCATGTTGTTTGGCTAAATGAAGAACTGAACTGAACTGAACTGGAATAAACGGACGGCATGATTCCTTTAGTCCGGGTATTGTTTCTCCGTTCTCCATCGTATTCGTTCTGTTGTAAACCCGTCCGGTGAAACTGGGGCTCTAAGAGGTGTATTACGCTCCCTTATTTTGAGGGTTTTCTTGACATTACATGCTAAAATGGCATAATACTGGAATAATAATAGCTCGGAATGGTCTTTCACGTGATAATGTACTAGATCGCTCATCTCTGCACCACCAGCCACGGTTCTTCTTATACTTACACGCAGCCAGTCGACACCATCGCCTGATGAAGACCAGCAGTATAGCGGTCGAAACGTCGCGATCCACATCTTTGTGACTCAATCGTGAGACAAAAGATTAACTCAGCTATCATCATATTTCTTGTATGTATATATGTACTTTTAGATACAGCTTCGGACAGTTTAACTGATCTTCTGTATTATTTTATTTAAGGTCAGACATTTGTTTACAATTGTTCCAGTTACACTGTTCATAAGCCGCCTACACGAAAAAATACCTAATTGGTGGGAAAGCCTTGATTTGTGCAAGCAGAATGGAAGTGCCCTTGTATCTATTGAGGCTCAAGAGGAACTGAATTTCTTGAACAAGACTCTTACAACGAAAAACCCTACACAGGAATATTTTATTGGATTGCGGAAACTCGGTGACCAATGGAGATGGATAAGCAATAACAGCACAGTGGTTTCATCTCATAAATCTCCCTGGGCAAGGGCTCAACCCAGCGGAAACGGCAAATGTACTAAAATGTACTTCTCAAATGGTAAGTTACGATATGATGACATACCTTGTGGAGAAAGAACAGCCATCCGAATAATTTGCGAGAGGCCTGTTGATCGCCGTGTTGAAACAGGTATGAATTAGACAAGGAATAATTATTTCAGTATAAATACAATATGTTTTCCTTGAGTTTCTGTTAGAAATTGCCCCCAGTCGAGACCATTTACAGAACAGTGCGCCCCAGCTTGGACGAACTTATAGTTAGGTAGTCGCAAAGTGCAAAATTTTGGCCGGATCATGCCACGGTGCCGACCGGTTAGCTCAGTGGTAGAGCACCGGACTAGCGTGCGGGAGGTCGCGGGTTCAAACCCCGGCCGGACCAACACTCAGGGTCTTTAAATAATTGAGGAGAAAGTGCTGCCTTTGTAATAACAAATGTTCAAGCAAGCAACCGTGGACAATAATCCTGCTGGTATACGTTGGATCAAACTGGTGATCTGATCGGCGTAATAAAATCAACAGAGAGTATGTCTGCTTGCCAACCGGCGTGCAAAAAAGACCACTCCCATCCGCCGGCGCTGTATCATTAACCACAATCTTGTCGATAATCGCCTTAACTCACAGGTCAATACTAATACTGATAACATACCACCTAATTTTGCTGACAACGTCTCCAACTCAGCTCATTCTCCCACTGTCACCCGCACACGTACACGCTCTCGTCGCAAAACTAAACCTGTTAACCCTCAACTAGATAATTCTTCTGTCATTAATCTCTCCAGCTGTTCTCTATCTACTGACGAGAAATCTGTTCTTTCACGTGGACTCACATTTTGCCCCACACCACGACACATAAACTGGTCGGAAATTTCAGCTGACATTTATGACTTTTCACGACGTATGCGACTAACCGAGTATTTTTTCGACGATAACACTAACACACCCAACGCCAACGAAGACCACAATCCCTTCCATAACAAAAGTACTTGGAACCCCCCAACGACAGAGAACAAGCCCTTAACACTTTTTTAGACGCTGTTAAACTGGACATAACCACCTCTAAACCTAAACCTATTCGTGACAACCTCACAGAAACAGAACGCCAAGCCATACACCAACTCAAACAACGACAAGACATAATTATAAAACCCGCTGACAAAGGTTCTGGTACTGTTGTTATGGACAAAACTTGGTACATCGACGAATGCAACAGACAACTTAATGACACCAAATTCTACCAACACTTAAACGAAGACATCATTGCCGACATACAAAAACGGGTCACTGTTTATGTTAACAGAATGCATCATGACAAACTTATCGACGACAAAACCAAACAATACCTTATACAGACTGACGTAAAACCAGGACGTTTTTACATTCTTCCTAAAATACATAAACCCAGCAATCCAGGACGCCCTATTGTTTCATCTAACAGCCATCCTACTGAACGTATATCCCAGTTCGTTGACTACTACCTTCAACCTTTAGTTCATAAACTACCATCCTTTGTTAAAGATACTAACGATTTCCTTAACAAATTACTTACCATCGGTAATTTACCCGCTAACTCACTATTAGTTACACTTGATGTTTCATCATTATACACTAATATTCCACATAATGAAGGTATTAATGCCTGTGATCACTTTCTACGTACTTCCCCTCACAATATCATTCCCACCGGCACACTTTGTGAC
>JAEMWC010001266.1:182500-192500 GCA_016490735.1 Pachyseris speciosa | reverse complement strand
CACGCCTACCGCTCTTGTTCTGACAGTTTTTTTAGTTCACGATAAACCAAAACTGAAATGTTTTGCAATTTTTTTCTTTAGTTAAATTACGAAGGAAGACATCGCCCGCTATGTTTGTCATCGAATCGTAGATTCTCCACACCTCGCGATTCACACGTCATTTTGTTTAACCAATCACAGAAAGTGAATCGACCTTCTGAAACGAAGCGACGGTTTGCTTGCGACAGCGCTGTAGCTGTGGTGAAAGTGGTATTTGCGGTCAAGTTTAACAAAGTAATGGGAAATTTCTAGTCCGAAGCTTAACTGCATTCAAAACGGTGAAATTATTTTGAAATTTGGTTCATCCTGTCTCATAAAACCTTAGACCAAGTCAGGGGATTAACGAGCACATGAACGCTGTGCGATACCTCGTTCGACTCTCTCGTTCCGCCACTTCGACTAGGTCACCTGAAGATGTGTTAGACTGTGAAAATATTTTTAACTGGCCACTCTGTGAAGAATTATATCAAGGCTTGATGGACGGCTTTTTGGATGTATCTAAAGCGTTGTGAAAGGGATTGAATTCGCGCCGCTACTGCATTCGACAACACATAAATTTTCCCGCTGTGCTTTGAGCATGACTAAAGACGAAGGATGTGCGATTTACGCAGTGGCCCGATGTAGCCTTTTCGACGATTGGAGAAGGTATTTACCGTCGCCCTTTTATTTAGTCGTTTTCTTCAAAAAACTTACGGTCAACCGATAAGCCAGATAAGCGTTGTCTTTGTTTACGTGCCCAACTTTTGTATGGCTCGGCAAGAAGTTAGGCCTTCTCTCAAATTTGGTTTTCAAGTTTATCGTCAGTTTGTTTGTGAAGAAGGTTTTCAGGATTTCTGTGTTGGACCCATTCTTATAGCAAATTACATTTTAATTTCCCCTCAGTTTAAAAAATAGATTCAAATGAAATTTACCGTAAGCTTAAGCTTCTAATTTAAACATTGTTATAAAAAGGTTTTTCCTCAGACTACCATTGTAAATAGGTGCCACAAACCAGAAGCGTAACACTTTGTAAAACTGCCAAATCTATTAAAACAATTATTTGCTTTGTTTTTTTTCGACTGGTTCTTGGTCGGTTTTGACATAAACTTAAGTACTTGACTTCTTCAGAGTTATTAAGCTTAGGTACTTTCCGCGTTTAGCGCGTACGTACACGAACTCGCACAACCAGCCATGATTTTAAAACTTTTCTCTGTTTCTGCTGAATCTTTGACATACAATTTTTAGCTTTATAAAATTGAATTAAATTATGTGAACCTCCATGCATTACAACCTCTGTGAAAACGTTTTGTGTAGTACAGTAATTTTTCAGATACAACAAAATGTTTCGCCACTCAAATTAAACTTATGTGTCGGAATCGTGTAATTCATTAGGGTAATCCATTTGAAAGCACGAACTGTTCCAGTATTTGTTTATGCGCAACTATTTTTCTTAGGCCAATACTTTGAATAATGGCTTTAATGTACACTTTGTTATAATTGTAATAGGGAATTTAGTTCATGGACAGTATAAAATAAAGTTTTGACGTTTGTGCGAATGAAGGTAACGTTTTAAGTTCCGGTTGAAAATAAAATAATCATTTATTCCGTCACTGTTTAAGATACGTTTTTAACCTTCAAATATCTGAGCTTGCATCGGTTGCCTTAAGCAACTTAAATTGTTTCATTTAATGTTAGCATTAATTTGATTTCATTCGCATTGCTGCAACTTCTAGTTTAAGTTTTATAATTTCAAGAATTAAACAACACTTTTTAGGTGGGAAGTGCATTTAAGTGTACCACAAACGCGCTTTTTTTTTTGTTTCGCTTTTTTAACAAACAGCAACAACTATCTGTATCAACTTACCTTCTCAGGTATACATTGTCCCTGAGCAGACAACAGCCATAAAAAAAAAATAATTAAAAAAGTCGTCAAAAGTTCCGTTTAAAGAAAATGCAAGTCCAGTCCGTTGTCCAGTCCTTGGAATTTTTTTTTCTAGCTAACCTTTTGTGGCGCGGCGTCGCAGTGAACAAAAAGCGCGCGAAAGTATAGCCTCGTTTTCGTTCTTTCCTCCAGGCCCTCTCCTCTGAAAAAAATCTTAAACATCGATCATCGCCAAAAGCAATTGAAATTAGAAGCAACTGACAACGCCATCATAAAGAGCATACTCTCAAGCCTTAGGCAAAATTTTCTTTTGTTCCTACCTCAAATGGTCGTTGAGCAGGAAGCTGACAAACTTTTCAGTTAGATTTTCTACTGCCGCACTTTCTTAGGAAAAAGTAATCATGGCCATTTTTTAAAACACTATTTAATATATATATTTAGCCAAGCCTAAAAGCGGGGCTCCAAAAGCATTCTTTTTCTATTGGCATTTACATATAGTCTGCTTGTCATATCACCCATCTGACCTCACTCAAGCTACAGACCCAATGCCGTAAAAAACAGTATGGAAAGGTGATCTGAGCCAGTGGCACAGTGGATTTGGACCCTCCAGTCCAGATCTGCTTGTGGATCAGATTTGGACCCCCTAGTCCAGAACTGCTAGCAGATATGAACCCCCTTTTATGGATTTGGACCTCCACCCCTCCCCCCTAAAAACAAGCGTTCTGTTGAGTAAGGTAATAAAAATTCCTTTGCAAATTGAGTTTGGAGATGTTAAAAAGCAAAATAAAAATATTGAGGTAGGTTTTTTTAAAAATAATCTTTAATACTTTGTGTAAAAAAGAACCTGCAACGCTAGTTTGCATCTATAAATTTTTAAAACAAAACATTTCTTAACATCTTAGAGCAATACCTAAGGACAGGTCTGTTTCCCCGTTCAACTGTAGGCTACTTAGTTATGGTTTAGAGCCACTAGAAATTGGTGGAGAAGCCTGGTGAATGCTATTTTGAATCAGTATCCGACATCAGATATATAGTGATTCAGATCATCACTTCATAATGAATGCAATTTCAGTTATCCAAAGCCTCCAATGAGACAGTTGGAAATCAGAAATTGTTTATCCTCTGGATATATGTATGCCTCAAAAAAAATTATGAAAGAAAGATACATGGAAATCAATAAAAATATTTAGATGATATGCATTAAGACCAAGATATTTCTTTTGATCAGTTACTTCTTGACCTTAGTATCAAAACAAACTTCTTGCTGACATTAAGCTCATCAATCAATGCACCTACAGTGTTTTCAAAACGCAATCCAGCTGCTCTTCTGGCCAGCCAAGTGCAAGACTAAGCAACTTGATAATAAAATATTGGGCATTTGGTTGATATCACTATCAAGGTAATTAACAATGTAGTATGAGGATTTAAGGTAATGATTCACCAAAGCTAATGTGCTGGAAATCCGTGTTAGCCATCTTAACTTGATTTTCTATTTTGCAAGAAAGGTAAGGACTAGTCTCACATTTCTCCATGTACATTTGAAATTGCACAACATACTTCATCAAACATCAAAAATCCCATTAAACATTAATGCCAAATGTCATTCAAACATCCCACAAGATTGGTGTGACCAGCTATGAATAAAATTAATTGAAAGACTGCAAGCAGGAGAAGGAAGTACATTGATCAGAAAGAGCTTTAAGTTTAATTTTAAGTTTAATAATTCCTTTTCATGCGAATACATCTAAGTTGATACAAAAAAAAAGTGGGCTATCACTGTATTACACATTCTAAAAACTAAGAGGTGAAATTTAATCGTGGCCCAAAGCTAACCTAATCAAATTAAATCGCATACTTGTCTCTTACAAGTCACCCCTGCTTTGAGATTGACACTAAAAATAAAGAAGTAAAATTAAATTACATACTTGTCACTCACAAGCTACATCTGATTTAAAATTGACACAAATAATGTAATAGATAGGACTTAAAACTGCTTAAAGAAGGTGCATGCATGATGTTCGATGGAACACCATCCCAGTCTGGTATGTAGCGATTATAAAAAGAAAAGCTGAAGGCCATATATATATATATATTTAGCCAGGCCAAGCCTAGAATCGGAACCGTGCACACTCTCACCGAGCAACTTCGCATGGCTTTACTTGGGCCAGTTTAATTTGTGTCCAAAACAATTGAGCAGCAGCAGGGAAAACGAAGAGTTTTCGATAGTAAACGTTTGCAAAAAAGAGACAGACATTCGTGAGTCCTAACTACTTTCAGATGAAAGCGTTACGGAATTCAAAGCGGATAAAAAAAATACACTACAAGCGAACAAAGTACGATGCGAGTGTTTTGCTCGAAGGAGAAGGTGGAGAAATTAAACAAGACTAGCTTGTAATAAAAAATAGCTTGTACTGATTAATTTAGAAAAATCGGTATTTATTTTGACATAAATGCCCGTGGAAAAGACAATAAAGGGTAAAAACTGATCGTTAAGAGCAGTAAACAGGAATTGACCGCGGTTCAAAAACAACAGAACAACAAACATAAGTATTACAAGAAAACAAAGCACAATACGAATAATATTTCTTCGAAGATTCTTGGAGGAGGTAGAGAAATTAGACAAGTAACAAAAATTGCTTAGCAATTTTGACATTAATGTCCGTAGAAAAGACAAAAAAGAGGTCCACACCTGATCGTTTAGAGCAGTCAACAGGAATCACTGAGGCAGCAATCACTCGGAACGCGACAGAGCTGAATAATAGCGCCATTTCCCACAAAATCTTTCCTTGGCTGACACAAAACGCGAAAGAGCTTTGATAGTTTTACTGGTACTTCCCATGTCTTCCGAAGAACCTTCTTCAATTAATGATTCTCAGTGGCAAAGCGTCATCAAGTTAACGAAGAAAGCGCTTGCCAAACCACACCAGCATTTCTCTCGCAGACCCGTTCACTATAAAAATTATCAAAGCCAGCCCAGCCAGTCAACCCATTTCGGTGTTTTTAACATCCAAACGCTGATTCTTACCGGTTCAAACAAATTAAGACGGCATGTTTATAGACGGCGAAACTTAATATTGTTGTTTACAGGCCGTATTCGACGAAGATCTCTAAAACGTTTTTCAAATGACGAGTGAAGCGAGCTGGTCTTTGACATTTTTGACAGCATTTTGAGTTTCCGCCTTCAATGCTTAATTTTACGAGGACTCATTGTGATTACGTGTTATTAAGATAAGGGCAAACGTTTCTTAACGCTGTTGAGGTACCAAGGTCGAAAAACAGTCAGCCAAGCCGAGTAAAAACACTCGTTCGCTTGCAAAGAAAACAACGTAACAAAACAAACAAACAATTCAACTACTTCTTTGCGTCCAAAACGAGTAAGATGATTGTTATTTATATCTATTCGAGAGAAAAAGACAAGTTTCATTCCTGAACAAAAGTAACAACGATTAAACCAAATGTTAAGCTTCTATTTATTTAATTTACCTCACTGTCCTGCGCTGCGTTGTAGAGGTTTCTACCACTTGAAAATAAGCTTACGTAAACTTCAGTAAAGTAAAAACAAGCATCCGCAAAAATAGGAAACGGTTTGTCCAAAGAAAGAGCTTCTTCCACAGAGTTTGAGCTACTCATTCCTCTCATTAATACCGGTGAACTGTTAAGTGACTTTTCTTGGTGAGATGCAAGATGCCGCGGTGAAATGAAAGCCCTTGACGCGTTGAATTATACTGTTTTCAACCGCACAATCGGTACAAGTTTTCCTGAGAAAAATCTTTCGTCCTTCCTTTCATCACTTGAAAATTCACCTTCCGGAGTATCTTTTGACAAGTTCTTGATTTTAATGCAAACTTCGATCGAAGAAGATGAAGTTGTTTTGCTCAAAATAAAGAAACCAACTGAATGTGAAATTACGAGCCGCAGAAAGCGCGCGAAAAATTTAAAAGCCTCGATTTGGTTTGGGTGTCCCACAGCTGGCTTGAGCCTGCGATCCAATCGAAAGCAAGTACCTGGTCAGCGGTCAACTTCAAAAAAACAGCCGACCTCGATGAGGTCTTAACTTGAGCCCGCGATATGGTCACATGACACTGGTCAGCGGATACCTTGTTTTGACAGGTGTCAATTGGCTATAAGATGGATGTCCAGTATCAAAGACGTACGCTGTAAAGTAGCTGGCCAGCTTGGCCAGGTGGAGTATAGCCTCCATGTTGGATTATTATGATTATTATTAGGATATTATTAATTATTGGGCGACTCCGTCGTCGTGCGTACGCGCCCACGAGCAATACCGCTAGCCATTTTTACCATGAGAAAAGCAGTTGACGGGTTTCTATAGGTATGGTGCTCCGCTTGGCGGCCCTTCGGGCCGCCGGAGCTCCGCTATTAAACTACAACTTCGCTTAAAAATATTCTTGGAGAAAGGTTCTAGTAAACTTGTAGAGCGAATATTAAACTTCGGTCCGTTCTGGTCACGTGACCGATGACGTCACAGCATTAAAAATGACAAAATGTATATTTCATAAAAATATCTACCAATATCCAAATTTTTGTTTCCTCGCGTTTAATGCAACGCGAGATAGCACTTGTACCCAGACTCCCACTTATTGAAAATTGTATATACCTCCCTTAATATTTATATTTTGTTCGGTACCCGGGCAGTCCGAAATGGCTCACACCATTGTGCTTCAAACCACGTTGACTGCTTTTGCAATAACAAAATAACTTCGTCACAGTGAGCAAAAATGCACTTGTGAGCAAAGTCACGTGACCAATGACGTCATCGCCGTTAGTCTTGTACAATAATTAGTTTATGGTAAGACTTATTTCTAGACAACGTGGGGGTCTTGCTGCCCTCAAAACTGACCAAGTTATTTGGGATTGACGATATTCCAGCTGCAAAGAATTCTGGGAAGGTTCTTATTATAATTATATATTGTTATTTAATTATTATTATGTGGACAAACGTGACAAATTTTGTGTACAGCTTGCTTAGAGTATAACTAACAAATTTAGGGCCAGTTTCAATGCAGATCTCTTTTCACTTCATTATAATAATATAAATTGTAAAACCGTGCTTTTTTTTTTGAGATTGTGTGGTTACCAAGCGCAAAAAATCCTGGATACAAAATAGCTACCAAAACTTACCTAAAATACTAGTATTCAAGTAAAAAATAAGGTTAAACAACTCAGGAGGCTGACTTTGAGGATTTCTCCCTAAAACCTGTTACTCCCGTGTTGCAATACGGGCCTGGTCACTTATTAGGGACTTTAAGCATCGACGACGGGAACGGCAACGGCGACGGAAAAGCCGAGAAAATACTGGGGAGAGGACGCGGTTGTGGAGTGAAATTGGAAGCAGTTAAGCAGCCGCCGAAGACGCCAACTTCTCTCGAAATATTCCTTCGCGTTCAGCCATTTTAATGATGGTATGACCGATGTAGATTTTTACTGTTGTACAAACTGAATACGTCAACAAATCAGTGCTGCAGAACGACAAGCGTTTATCGGAGATTAGATATCACATCTTTAGCCGAGGTAATGTAATAAAATAAAATAAAAATAAAAAAATCACCAATATATTACCTAGAAGTAGCGACTAGATTAACATGAACTCAATTGAAATGTTCTGCATCGAAGGCCGGGATTTGCGAGAAACGCTTTAGCAGTACGAGCATGCATGTCAATTTCCATATCTTTACATCTAGGAATTTGAACTGAAAACTACGATATGATAGAGAATTTTGGACGTTAATTTTGAGCAACACTGATGACTAGTTATTTTTCTCGGCCAGGTTTAGTGTAAATTAACAGCTCTAGTATGTCTTATTTCGAATGCGAACAAGTAATGTTAGAGAGAACTGTCGATAAACAGTGTGAGACTCGCAAATCATTTCTAATTTCGCAGGCATCGGCGCTAGCTTTTTGTTTTGAAACAGCCGACTGATGAAATTTTTTAAGCTTATAGTTTGGGGAAGAAAATCAGGCAACAACTCAATGATTCAATTCCTTGGTATCTTAAGGTATCAATCCATATTAAAATTATCAATTTGGGGGCAAAAATTGAGCTAAAATATGAGAAATGCTACTCACGTTTTCACTCAACGCCAAACTAAGCTTTCTCACGTCGGGCCCCGAAGCAGAACGTCAAAATATTTCGCGCCAGACATGCGCAATACGACATTTGGGTTTTCCCTCAGAGTCTCACGTCCCCGTTGCCGTTCCCGTTGTCGATGCTTAAAGTCCCTAATTGCAATCAGGCGCGCATTACTCGCTTTTTTCGCGCGTGAGTTAGAAAAATACAGGTACCGTAATTATAGCGGAGCACCATGGTTAACAAAATATGGTAACCCATCTATTCAAGAAAATCTGGTTTTGGTCACCGTAAGTCCGCCCTTCCTTTGTATGCGATGTGAAATGTCGGCCACACTCCAACTGACAGGCCAGTTTACAGCGCAAATCTTTGATATTGGAAATCCATGTTATGGCCAATTGACACCTGTCAAAACAAGGTGTCCGCTGACCAGTATTATGTGGCCATATCGCAGGCTCAAGTTAAGACCTCATCGAGGTGAGCTGTTTTTTTGAAGTTGACCGCTGACCAGGTACTGGTTTTCGATTGCATCGCAGGCTCAAGCCAGGTGTGGGACACCCAAACCAAAACGAGGCTTAATTTTTCGCGCACTTTCTGCGGCTCGAGATTTCACATTCATTTGGTTTCTTCATTTTGAGCAAAACAACTTCATCTTCTTTGAAGTTAAGCTTCAGTCTTTCGCGTAAAAGGCATAAAAATCAAGAACTACTTAAAAGATACTTCGGAAGGTGAATTTTCAACTGATAAAAGAAAGAGAAAAGTTTTTTCTCAGCAAATCTTAAATTTTCGATCCACTTGTATGTCGCCCGGATCTTTTCGGATTGTGTGGTTGAAAAACAAAATGATTTAACGTTTCAAGGGCTTGTTCACTTTACCGCGGCATCTTGCAGCTCACCAAAAAAGTTCACTTAACAACTCACCGGCATTAATGGGAGGAACGAGTAACTCAAACTTGGTCGAAGAAGTTCTTTCTTTGGACAAACCGTTTGCTATTTTTGTAGATGCGTGTCTTGACTATTGTGGATCGATGCGCATTTTCAAGTGGTAGAAAGCTCGACAACACAGGTAACTTAAATAAATTGAAGTTAGCGCTTAGCATTTGGTTTGATCGTTGTTACTTTTGCTCAGGAATGAAACTTGTATTTTGGTCTCGACTGGATGTTAATAACAATCTACTCGTTTTGGACACAAAGAAGTAGCTAGTCGAATTGTTTGTTTGTTGTTTTGCAAGCGAACGAGTGTTTTTCCTCCGCTTAGCTGACAGTACATGTTTTTCGACGTCTGTGTTTCTACAGTGTTAAGAACTGAAAGAAACGTTTGCCCTTATGTTATTAACACGTAATCGCAATGAGTCCTCGTAAAATTAAGGATTAGTACCACTTATGGTTTGCGCGACGAGGGCAATTTCACAACTTTCTGAAAACTGCCACAAATGATATTTACCCGGCCCCATGCGATTACCTATCCAAACTATAAGGATTGTTTTCCGTTTTCTCTTTTCTACGACATTTAAGCTTATGTCTAAGCTTAACTAGCTACAAAATATGTTTGTTAAGTCCCGGCTAAAAGATCAAACATTTTCATCCATTATCGTGTTTGTCAAGCATAACGTTTGGTGGCTAAACGCAAAACAATGTTTGACCAAACACGGGACCAAGTGAGTCCAAAAAATTATTTTTGCTTATTATTGATGAAATTTTTGACGTTACGTGGCTCATATGGTTGCTTTTTACCGTTTATGCATGATTTGTTTGTTGGAGTGACTAAACGATCAAACATTTGTTCGTAATGCGAAATTTTGGATGAAAACGTTTGAGTTTAGATAAAACGTATAAAGCCATTTAATGCACTATTGTGAGAGGTGGCTAAGCCGTCAAACATGCTCGTCCAACGATGTTGGATGAAAGTATTTGATCGTTCTTTGATTGCTAAATTTGTTTTCGAACAAACACACGCGTCGACTGTATTGTTTTCTTGTAATGTTTTGAGGTTTTTGAATCGCGGTCAATTCCTGT
>JAEMWC010001266.1:132500-180000 GCA_016490735.1 Pachyseris speciosa | reverse complement strand
TCTCTTCCAAATTATTACTGTTAACTTATCGCAAGCTGCTTTCCGGAACCAAATTAGACACCTTATTCAATGCAATGAGTGGGACGGTGGCGTAGTTGTCAGGAAGGAATGCCTGTACATGTAAGTTACAGTGGGAGGTAAAGTCATTGATGGTCTGGTCTTATCAAGGTTATTCTCTTATGAAAACTGGAATGTGTTGCTGCAAGTTCCATGAAAGGATGACGTTGCTGTTGCAGAGCTTGGATTGCGTTCCAGGTTGTCGAGATTACCGACTGGAAAAGTTAACAATTTTCCTGCCATGTCAGCAGAAAATTGCCGGAGAATGTGAAGCCTTCGTGAGAGAACATTCATATCTTTTCCAATAGTCTGCAAGTTATGCCTGTATCGCAGTATCATCGCAGAGGGTTTGCTCTCCGACACTGAACTTCTTTCAAATAGTGAAGCTCTGAGAGTGCAAAGAACAGGGTTCTGTTTTCTACGAGTTCTCAATGTAGTTCGTTAGCTCATTTATATAAATGTTCACAATTCTTTAATTTTATCTTGCTCCTCGTGTTTCACGAACTCAGAACCCTCGTTTTTTCTTTCCTGATGATGGAGACAGCGCTAGATTGCTTCACCGGTTTTCCACATTGATTGTAATCTTTGTCTCATTGCTTCTGTATTACAGAACTTTCTGTCATTGGCAATTAAAGCAAAATATCACATGAAGTGCTTGATAATCTTAGGGAAGAACCATAGGCATTCACTGATTTTTTTGCTTAGCAGATTATCTTTTGGATGGCTCATTCTCGACAGCTCGGCTCCCCTTTTCTCGAGCTTTTTTCAGCTTAGAGAAACTTGTAGTATTGATGATGTAATCATGTGAGATCGAGTGGACTTATGGGACAGTAAACGGAGCACATGGCGTGTGTTACACTGGCAAGTTAAATCTGTGCGTGTTTTGGTTTAATCCGAATGTTTCACGTATTGTGAAACACTACAATTGGCGACGAGGGCTAAATAGTGTGAAGACGTGCCTGTTGGAAGAAAATTTATGGCGTCAAGTGAAGAACCTCGCGGATTACAAGCATTTGATTGTCGAGGAGATAGCACGAGTGTGGGGCCAAGATGGCGGCGATGGCGAAAGGCGTTCGAATTTTATGTCGATGGCCGTGGGATCACATCAGCTGCTCGAAGGAAGGCGTTACTTTTACATTGTGCAGGAATGGAGGTTCAAGATATATTTGAAACACTGACAGATCCAGGTACACCTGCAGGACAGGAACACGATGTTTACAAAGCTGCACTTCGAACACTCGATGCTTATTTCACACCGCAAGTAAATGTACCATACGAAAGGCACATCTTTCGTCAAATGAAGCAAGAAGAGCATGAAACGGTTGATCAATTTGTAGTACGCCTCAGTACTCAAGCTGCGAATTGTGATTTTGGTGCTACAAAGAATGAGCAAATACGTGATCAAATTATCGATAAATGCAAGTCTACGGAGCTTCGGCGCAAACTTCTGGAAAAGGGACAAGAACTAACACTGACACAGACGCAGAAAATCGCTCGATCGTTGGAGTTGTCGCAGACACAAGCTAAGAAGATAGAAGGTGCGCCGGGAGCGAGTGTTAATGCGATTAAAGAAGACAGAAAATTCAAAGGATCAGAGAAGAGGTATCAGAAGAACAGTCTGCAATGTTATCGATGTGGACAAAGCGGACATTTTGCACGTGATCGGCATTGTCCAGCAAGATCTAAAACCTGTACAAAGTGTCACACGGCAGGACATTTTGCCTCAGTTTGCAAAACGAAGAATAAACAAGAGCAGAAGAAAAAGGACATTGAAAAACAGAGTGGACGGAGAAAAGTTAACTGTGTGGAAGAAGATGAAGATGATGAATATGCTTTCACTGTGGGATTCGGTAAGTCATGTGAAACAAGTAGCTTAGAGACGGTTGATATGCAAGTTGGAGGTGTTACTCTCAGTGGAGTTCTGATTGACTCAGGATCATCTTGTAATATTATTGATCAGAAGACCTGGGAGAAATTGAAGCAAAATAGAGTCAAGTGCAAATCAGAGAAAACCAATCAGAAATTGTATCCTTATGGAACCTCAGAACCACTGAACACTTTGGGAAAATTTGAGGCCCCCGTAAACGTAGCTGGCAAAGAAGTTATTGCTAAATTTATTGTCATTTCCAATGATGGCAGACCAATAATGGGTAGAAAGACAGCCATAGAATTAGATGTGCTTAGACTGGGACCACAAGTTAATTCTGTGCTTACACCAGAAATCGATGATAAATACAAAGCATGTTTTGAAGGAGTAGGCAAGTTAACTGATTATCAAGTTAAAATTCATGTGAACAAAGAAGTCAACCCTGTTGCTCAGCATCCTAGACGAGTGCCATTTAGTCTGAGAGAGAAAGTGGAAAGAAAATTGCATGAGTTAGAGCAGACAGATATCATTGAGAAGGTACAGGGACCAACACCGTGGGTCAGCCCGATAGTTGTAGTTCCTAAACCGTCGGGGGAGCTTAGATTATGTATCGACATGCGCAGGGCAAATGAAGCCATTGTGAGGGAAAGACATCCAATTCCCACCGTTGATGAGGTCCTCCAGGACATGACCCAAAGCAGTGTGTTTACCAAGTTAGATCTCAAATGGGGTTATCATCAACTAAAGCTCAGTGAAGAATCGCGCGACATCACAACATTCACGACACATGCTGGTCTTTATCGGTATAAAAGGTTGATGTTTGGCATAACATCCGTCCCTGAAATCTATCAGCATTCCATTCAACAAGCTCTACATGGATGCGAAGGAGTGCGCAACATATCTGAGGACATCATCCTCCATGCTAGAGATGACCAAGAACACGATGAAAGGCTGGAGAAGTTATTGGAACGCTTGCAACAGAGGGGTTTGACCATGAACCCAGAGAAGTGTAAGTTCAGGATGGCCCAGTTAGAGTTCATGGGATACCTATTGTCCACACGTGGTATTGGACCAACAGAATCCAAAGTTGAAGCTGTAGTCAATGCCAAAGAGCCTGAGTCTGTAGCAGAAGTGAGAAGCTTCCTAGGACTCGTGAATTTCAGTGCGAAATTCATTCCGAACCTAGCGACAGCTGACACGAAAAGGCGTGACGTTCAAATGGGGTGAAGAGCAGCAAGAAGCGTTCCAGGCTCTGAAAGAATCTTTAGGAAGTGCTGAAACACTAGCCTGCTATGACAAGGATGCCAAAACAAAGGTTATTGCTGACGCAAGTCCAGTTGGACTAGGTGCAGTTCTTGTCCAGCAACAAGATGGAAATTGGAGACCAGTCTACTACGCAAGCCGAAGTTTAACAGCAGTTGAAAGAAGATATTCTCAAACAGAAAGAGAAGCTTTGGATCTAGTCTGGGCTTGTGAAAGGTTTCATGTTTACCTGTATGGAAAACATTTTGAATTAGAAACTGATCACAAACCACTTGAAGTGATCTATTCAAGTAAATCTCACCCATCTGCAAGAATTGAACGTTGGGTCTTACGACTTCAACCATATGAGTTTACAGTGAAGTATTGTCCCGGACCACAGAACATAGCTGATGCTTTGTCTCGCCTAACCCAAGAAGTCTCCAATGAAGACAAGAATGTGGCAGAAGAATATATTCGATATGTTGCGGAGAAGGCAGCTCCCAAAGCCATACCTATCCAAGAAATTGAACAAGCATCTGCCGAAGATGATGAAATTACATTGTTAAGAAAGTGTGTGCTGACCAGTGATTGGACTGTTGGCGAACCAGCCTACAAAGCTGTGAGACACGAATTAACTGTGCTGGGAAAGTTGGTGCTAAGAGTGACGAGATTAGTCATTCCACAGAAACTTCGCAAACAAGTGCTCGAACTTGCACATGAAGGTCACCAGGGAATTGTTAAGACCAAGCAAAGACTCCGCGCAAAGGTGTGGTGGCCGGACATAGACCGCGAAGCAGAGCAGAGGTGTAGAAAATGTCATGGATGCCAACTTGTTGGTAAGCCGTTGCCCCCAAAACCAATGAAGAGAACCGAACTGCCGACACAGCCATGGCAAGACCTCGCAGCAGACCTGTTAGGACCCCTTTCGACAGTAGAATATTTGCTGGTAGTTGTTGATTACTTTAGCCGATTCTTTGAAGTAGCCATAACCAAATCAGTAACTTCAGGCAAACTGATCAAGTGTCTAGAAGAAATCTTTGCTACTCATGGTCTACCGCTGTCAATAAAAACTGACAATGGACCACAATTTGTGTCCGAAGAATTTGTAGCTTACCTCAACGACAACAACATTGAACACAGGGTGTCAACTCCTTTATGGCCGCAAGCCAATGGGGAGGTCGAGAGACAGAATCGGAGTCTACTGAAAGCTATGCGGATTGCACACAGTGAAGGGCGTGACTGGCGAAAAGAAATGCAGAAATTCTTGCTCGCTTACAGAAGCACTCCACACACGACTACTGGAGTAAGCCCAGCAAAACTGTTATTTGGAAGAGAGATTCGTTCAAAGCTACCTGGTGTGGAAGAATTTCGTTCAGCTAGTAATGACAGTGAAGTTCTGGACAGGGATCGTGAAAGAAAGCAAAAGGGCAAAGACTATGCTGACAATTTGAGAGGTGCTTGTGAGTCTGATCTGAAGGAAGGAGACAAAGTGCTTTTACAGAAACCCAAAGTTGATAAGCTGTCCCCATCATTTGAAACCACACCCTATGAGGTGGTCAACAAGCAAGGAAGTCATGTTGAAATTAAGTCTCCTGCTGGTGTTCGCTACAAGAGAAATATTACTCACCTACAAAAGTACGTGGAAGACAAATCACTGGAACCAGCAGACAGTGATTCACAAGAGACATTACCACACGATCCCAAACCGAGTGAGGAAAAGGAGCAGAACTTTCCCACTCAGCATTATTTGTTGAGACCCAAGCGCAGTCGTCTACCAGAGAGGTTCAAGGATTATGAACTTGGTTAAGAATAACTTGCGTATGAGATGCACATTTCATGACTGAGTCACATTTGACATTTATAGTCGTTGTGTTTGTTCTGATTTAAGGCTTGAACATTGGAACACTTTTCTTTGATTTAGTAACCATTTGGAAAAAGCTCAAGTATTTGTTGCTGTTATTTTGCAAAAGTTGGACAATGGATATTTTATTCCAAACAAGGGAGAGATTGTAGTATTGATGATGTAATCATGTGAGATCAAGTGGACTTAATGGGACAGTAAACTGAGCACATGGCGTGTGTTACACTGGCAAGTTAAATCTGTGCGTGTTTTGGTTTAATCCGAATGTTTCACGTATTGTGAAACACTACAAAACTAGATTTCAAGTGTGATTTCAAGAGTGATGTCTCTAGCTTTATTATTCGTGAGATCATCTACAGTAGAGGTATCACTGTTTAACTGAAGCTGCACGGGCAGTACATTGAGTGACTTCAATTATCTCTGCTTCATTTTTTGCAAAGGAGTTGTAAACATCGGCGTTGAAGTTAAGAGAATTCAAGGGACATTTCAGAAGTCAGCTACTGATAAGATCCACAGAACCACATTTCTGTTTTCAAATGACTGAAATGAAATAAAATTGCAAAGACATATCCATTTCCAATTATCGTAAGAATTACGATTACGAAAACGATCCAAGAAAGGTGCTATAAAGAAGACAAAAATACGTTCTCGTCGTATTTGGCTAACCGAACACAAACAACGCATATTGACAATGACCATATTTCATCCAGGAAGAACTTGGAGTTGTTGTTTTAGGCCCCCTACTTTTCTTGATTTATATTAATGATATTTATCTTTGTAGCAATAAACTTGGCTTTTATCTGTTTGCTGATGACACAAACCTGTTATATGCTGACAAGGACTTGAAATCCCAGGAAACTGTAGTTAATAATGAGCTAAAAAATGTTTGTGACTGGCTTAATGCTAATAAACTAACCATTAACGCGAAGAAATCAAATTTTGTCATAATTAGGCCAGCACAAAAAAGAATTAATCATCAACCATGTATCACAATTCCGGAAAATAACAACAATGGATTCGCGGTTCTTGAATGTAAAGATTATGTAAAATTCTTAGGAGTGCTAATTGACAAGAACTTAACCTGGAGGCCTCACATTGATCATATTGCTTCGAAGATTAGCAAGATAGTCGGCATAATTGCTAGGCTGAGACACCATGTACATTTAAATACCCTTCTTCAAATTTACCGTTCGCTGATATTTCCCTACACGCTTTACGGTATACCTGTTTGGGGTCAGGCAGCACAGTGTGATCTAAAAAAGATTCTTACCCTGCAAAAGCGTGCCCTACGTCTGATTTTCTTTTTCAATAAAAGATCTCATGCCATCCCTCTTTTTATTGCTTCGAACATCCTACCTGTTAATATGCTCTACTTTGAAACAGTTTCCACCATAATGCATGATGTTTCTACTAGTTCTACACCTAGGAACATTCGTGAACTTTTTATTCATTCATCTGACGTTCATGCATATAATACACGTTTCTCTTCCGCAGATAATTTTTATGTACAAAAATCTAGATTGCATGTGAAACTCAAGTTTTTCTCTGCGTTTGGTACAAGGTTATGGAATTGTCTACACCCCGTCTGGCGTAAGCTCACGAAAAGAGCATTTCAAAGAAAAATTCATAAGTTGCTTTTAACTGTACTTGGGATTGAGGACTATTATGTTGACGCCCATTCTCTAATATTGAAACTCAACACCAGTAATTATTGTGCCTTATAGCTATATACTTCGCTTACAGACGTATACCACAATTCTTCCTTCTCTACTTTCCAGTCTGCTTTGCTTGTACTATTTCTTTCTTTCTATTCTTTAACTTGTAACTACATGAAAATTGTCTCTGCCAGTTAGCGTAATGTAGTAAATCAGTTAGTGTAATGTAGTGATCTAATGCATATCTTATAGTAATATTGTAATAGTTTAGTGACTTTTTATTTATTTATTTATTTTTTTATTTTTTTTAATTCCTTATATATAAATGACTGATCCGCCTAGATTAGCCAGTGCTATTTGCGGACCAGTCACGTTTGTAAATGTGTTATTGAAATCTTAATTAAAGATCATCATCATCATCATCATCATCATTCAGAGGTGTTTAAGTAATCACGCAGCTGACCAACAGGAAGTAGTTAGAAGCACTCGCCTGCGGCCAGTGCTTTTCCTACTTTTTTCGTGCTCTCGTCACTTTCTTGCGTGCCTTATAACAGGAAAAAGCGCTGTTAAGGCTTTTTTATTTGTTAATTTATTTTCGTTTCTTTCCAAAATTCTTCCTAAACGTTTCTGATGAAGACGAAACACAGCGAAAACAGCCAGCAACAAGGAAGTGTCCCACAACCCAAACAATGCCAGTTACTTCGGACTCGCAGTCAACCAGCTCAACACAACAGGAATCTGCGAGAGATACGAGAACAGTATACACGATAGCTACAAACAATTGCTTTGCTCTTTGTTCATCATAATAAATTTTTAGTTTATTTCATTTCGTTCATCTAATGTCATTTTCTTTTCTAATTACTTGTGTTATTTCAAGCTGATAGATTTTTAAAGAACCACAGGAAAGCCTCAAAAACTTTGGTGAAAGCTACCTATACAAAACCTTAAATGTTATCTGTTCTGTTTTACATAATTTTAAAAAGAGTTGCGCTTTCTTTGTGTTTCTATATGGCATCAAGTCTCTTTTTTCAAACTGTTCGATCCAGGTTTTTAACACACACTATCACAGTTTCTCCGACACTCACAATTCATGATAATCAAGTTCACTTAAATTGACCATCGATAACAAACTCGACAGTCACATCGACAAACTAACAAAGAAGGTCGCCTCTGGCATTGGGGCTATAAAACGAATAAGGCACCTTGTCCCTCAAGCGACTTTGCATCTAAAATATATGAAGCTCTGATTCAGCCACATTTGGACTATTGCAATATAATTGTTTGGGAAAACTGCGGGATAACTGTACAAAACAAAGAACAAGATGCTGATCACTTGTTTGAGTTCCTGGGATGGAAAAAAACTAGCTTCCCAGCAGCAAATACAAAGAGGCACAATGGTCTTTAAGTCTCCGCACGGTTTAGCTCCAGACTATTTATGTTCTAAATTTGAAAGGCGAGAAACTGCGTATAGCCTAAGAGACTCTGAAAATAAGCTTAGTTTTCCATTGCCGCACACAAACTATATAAAAATAGCTTTAGCTATAGTGGCGCAACTCTTTGGACCGGTCCTCCTCGTGACGTAAGAGAAGTAGAGTCCTATGGGTTTAATAAAGCGTTTAATCTAAGAAGTATGTTGAGGCTCGGCATTCGTTGAAAGCAGCTTTAGTTAGGTTTATGTTTTAAGTATCTATCTATCTATCTATCTATCTATCTATCTATCTACCTACCTACCTACCTACCTACCTATCTATCTATCTATCTATCTATCTATCTATCTATCTATCTATCTATCTATCTATCTATCTACCTGTCAGCGTTCTATCACGAATGCCCTTCTCTGATTGGCTACGCTACTCGCTATCTATTCTGTGATAGAAAGTGAGTAGCGGTTGTCAACTTCGCTTCTTCGTGTTTCGAAGTGTCTGCGAGGAGGATTAAGATAATTTACTTGCTTACTTTTGAAAAACTAGAAGATTTATACTAAAACATTCTCGATTTCTATCCTTGATAGCTGATTCGGGCCGCGCCCTCATCAGCTATCACGCGATCGAAATCTCGAACTCATAATCTAATTGATAAATCTATCTGTCTATCTATCTATTCTTTGCTAAGCTGCCCTCCTATCTCGTATACAGTTTGTTGAGAAAGAACGTATCACGAAAGTGTTTTACAAAATCTATCGTACTCAGGAAACTTTAGCGAAAAACGTTTCCATGCAGTGCCAAACATAAGCAATCTTTGTCAAATTCCAGAGTCAAGTATCACTCTTTCTTACGCTTTCAAGTATCACCAATCCTCGTTGCCTTTATAAAATATGCATTTTTCGCTTTATTCCTTCACTTCTTTGTGTTATTTTTGAAACAAAAAGGTAAACAGGCAACGAATCCCCCGGTACTTCAAGTGACCGCGAAGGTTCACGCTGGAAACCAACCACATCTACAATCTTGCCCAGTTCTACACAAGCCGTGCACTATCCATCCAGTACAGATTTTTCTTCAAAAGTATATTCAAGAGAATCAGGTACAAGCGCTATCAGACAGTGTTAATATACTTAGCGTTAAAATTTGAAATGAGATTTAAGTAATCCAAAGCAGATAACGAGTAAATTGGCTTTGGTAGGCCAACCAAATCCGCAACTAGATTCACTACCAGATCATACAATCTGCATAATAAAACATTAACCCTTTACTAGTTAGATGGATTCATGGATTTATTGAACTTTCGGCCAGACGTTGACTCAATACGGTGTTATCCCATTGAGTTTGTGGCTGGAAACCCTGCCCCCCACTTGAAGTAGTCAGTTTTATTTGACATTGGTGTTGACATGTTTTATTTTTGATTGTAATTATTATTCTTTTGTGTGCATGAGTAATGTTTTTGTTCCTTTTAAATAACGGTTGCCTTAAAGTCCTATTGTAGTAAGTACCAAAAACGTTATTTTTAGATTACGAATCCTTTGACGGTCAAATTATAGCGATTACGTATTATATCTCTACGAAGTTTCAAATATTTACTTTGAAAAATATCTTCTTCTAAAAAAACTCTTCCACTTCACTTCACCAGCAATTCATCTACATGAATTGTGCAACTTTTTCGTCAACGCTATTTTCTGGTAAACATGTTTTTCAGCTACTTCTTCTGGGAAAGCTAGCAATGACATCCCTGCTTCAAAACCGGAAAAAGACAACTCACTGGTAATTGTAGTCGCCTTAACCGCACTGGCTGTGATTAAACTGCTTGTTTTGATATTACTGTGGTTCCTTTTAGTTCATCTGCCTCGAAGCAAAGGTAACTGACGCATTGTGTGATAATCTAGCATTTTTAGATACAAATAGCCACTTACCCTTAGCTGTTGTACAAATACCACTACACTTCGCAGTCTGATAAGGTGACACTAATGAACAGAATGGACATCATTGAAAATAGGCTGAATAAATTGACACTCTCAGGGTATTTAAATTGAATGTATTATAACAAACCTGCTTTATGCCTTGAGATTATTTGCTAATACCAAAAAATCATCTAAATTTGTAACAGTTGAAAGGTGTTATCGTCATCATTATCATTCTCAATGATTTAAATTTGAAATTAGGCATACACTGCAAAATCTTAACAATTATCGTGTTATGATAACGGATAATTGTCCTTCATTCTTTGAGCAATCGCCTCAGCATTGTTTGCGTTTCTGTTACTTTTATTTTATTGCATGTTTCCTTGTTCCTTTGTTTTACTTCTTTTTCCCTTACAAGCCTCAAACTCGAAAACGCAGCCAGATGATAGCAATCAACACCAGGAGAGCTCCACCCAAATAATAATGCATGCTAATCTCACACCACTGGAAGAGAGACTGGACACGTATGAAACGGTGAACGAGGACAAACAGGAGCACACTTACGACAGCGGTGAAAAGGGCAACAGGAAAAGAAGACGCGAAGTTCACAGGGAGTCATCAGTCCACACACAAGAAACAACTATGCAAACGCACCTTGTCCCATCAGATCAGTTAGATGTGATGGAAGCCATAGAGGAACTCTGTACCAGCGAGGAAAATTCAGGGGTAAACGAGACAAGAGGCGATCATGTTTATGCAGTTGTTCATGTTCATCCCGATCAAGGGACAGCCACCTTTGTGAAAGACAAAGAAAGAGTACAAAGACAGAGTCGAGACCTCACGTGCCCATCACAAACGTCTTCCAAGGGAGAGAGCCATGTGGAAAGTGAGAATGTCTCCCCGGTAAAGACAGAAAAAACAGTGGTCAAGAGCGACGCGGCCATTGCAGGACAGAAAGGCGAGGATGAGTGTAAGGATTACCTGTATGCGGTTGTTGACAAAGCAAACAAGAAGCGAAAAGCTCCTCAGGTACCATTTATGCCTCTGTGTATTTAGTGTATTAGCTATGAAGCATCAACGAGAATACTTTACGAGATGCATAGCCAATAAGAATCATTTAAGTATTTTTCTAGGATTTCACATGATTTATACTAATTGTTATATTGAAAATCGTTTTTGTTTTGTTTTGGTTCTGTAAAGCTAAGTATCGTAAGTTAATAACGGATGGGATCATTTATGGGTGAGGGTTCTCATGCAATTAGCACTTTCCTAAGGACGTCCGAATTTGCTTTTTAAGCTCCTGAACAAAAAAAAATTATCATTTTGAAATGCATTTTTCGATTCGGATATAGATAGTATTTGTAGTAATAATTGTAATGCATCCGTTCTACCCGAGCGAAAGTGAAACGAACGATGATTGTCTATGTATTTAGATGCAAGAAGCGAAAACAAATTTAAACGCTTGCGTGGCTTGCTATGTTACAGTTTTCAAAAAAGCGTTCAACCGCAGCGCCACCCCAAAGCTCTTCCGCCCATGTTTCAGTTTATCTTTCGCCGAGGGACTATTACGCATAAAAGATCAGACTTGATTGATGGAAATGTATTATTTCCTTTTGCAAGGAAGCATCCGTTTAATAATTTAACTGGCTTAGTTGATGACAAACGTCAAACCAAAACTTCTTATTACTTTCTGAACACTTCATTCGCTTTACTCGTCGGCTTGACTGGTCCTTTGTTTCTTTTTTGAAGATGCCTGCCCCCTACCGTAGCCTTGTGTATGCGGACCTAAGCCACTCCCCAGAGAAGAGTGCCGGCAAAACTAACAGAGCAAGCCTTTCAACTGTTTACGCTGCTATAGATTACGCCATGACCGATGCCATGAAGTCTAAATCGCCTCAGGAAAATGTGGATCAAACGGTGGAGTCCATGGATGGCTCTGACAGTATTTAGAGAACTCAAGTCGTTACCATAATGAAACCCGAAAAAAAAAATCTTGGTAGTAAACGAAAGATATTCTTTATCTCAGCTAGAACAAAATGTAAACAATAGAACTCAATATAACAAGCCACTGGCATTACAACGATTCCATACTGTTTTCTTTTTCATTGACTCCCGGAATATCAATGGGCTCTCACTGGAAGTTAAGTGATGTAGAGTGATGACGTGAAAACGACCAATCCTTTTTACAGAGTGTGTCATTTGCTGAATGGTATCTCATCTGACATTTAGTGCCTCAAAATGAACCTGTTCAAAGCTATTTCATAAATACTTGCCTTAAATTGTAGCATTTTAATTTGTATGTAAAATGCAATAACAGTGTACCAAAAGTAGTAATTATTATTAGAGAAAGTCTTTATTAACAAGGTGCTTCCTCAATGCTTTACCTAAGAGTTTTGAAAAAGTTTCTTTTCATACGCCCATACTAGCTATAGTCTAGTAGGATCAACCTCCGCTTTGAATTTGAAAATTCTTCCTGTTTGGACTTTGTTTTCGAAAAGGGTCCTTTTCTTAGGGCTGAAGATATCCGTTTTCTATCGTTCTAGTATGAAAGATCGGCAAAATTGAGTTAGTTTAGATGGTGCAGTGCCTTAGCATGAGGAACGTTTCCTGTATTGTTATATTAAATCCACGTGATCTAACTAGCAAGACACAAAAGTGAAAATATCCGATAAAGATTAAGCTTGCTTGTATAAAAGAAGCAACTATTGTATGTATGAATTTTTATTTAAAAAAGTAAAACCAATTCAATAATGATCTTACTTTCCAGGTTTCGGGACGCTGTGGTTCCTCACCGACTCGAATTTTCGTAAAGGTTTTCTCCGTCTTATTTATAGCCGCACGCTATATGAAAACTGAAACGCGAGCAAACGATTCTCACACAATTTCAATACTCTCAGTCTACTTGTCCTGTTTAATGCCCGGTTCTAGAGAGTTTGTAAAAGGTTAACAAAATAACCCGAAACTACAACAAAATAATTAAAATCCTAATCCACCTTCTGCGACAATTTATAGAAAAGTTAGAGAAAAAGGTCGAATAAAAAATTTAAATAACGTATTGTAACGCGACAGGATCACCAAATACAACGGGTTTATTACAGCTCTGGAAAACGTATTACAGCCACAAAGACTGTCACACATCCACACTAAACACACGTGAATCTCCTCACTTTTATACTTCTTATTGCGCGGCCATTACGCCAGCTATACGCCACACAATTGTCTCTCGCTAGCTCGCGCACATACAATTAGCGTTTCGTTACATTTGCCCCCTCCAACAAAAAGATGCGTCCCCGCATCAGAAAGCTATCCTCGGAAACAGATGAACAGTTCGAATATAAACTGAAGGTAACGAAGCCGAATGCTTGAGTCCTTGTCCAACACTTGAACTTAGGTAAGTCAACAACAACGAATTTCGCCAGTGAACTTTAAACTGTTCAATATCTATCAACAAAATCTGTTCATTTCAGTGTCTCTCTCAGCGACACGTGTGATCAACAATGTTGATAACATTTTTACTGTCTGTTAACTTAGTCCTCCCCAAATAATGAAGTAAGCACCCATGAATATTCTGCATCAGCGGCCATTGCAGTATCCTCATTTTCTTCCCCCGGTTCTTCTCGAAGAAGGTGTCCAGGAAACCTGGCGAAGAGCTGAGGCCGGATTCGAGGTGGGTGCTGCTCTCCACATTCTTGCTTCCTCCTCAGGTTGTCACCGCTTTCCTCTAGCCTGAACTCCATATCTTTGCTCTTTAATACTTCTCTCTGTTCTCTCCTCACTACTCGTGATGCTGGACCGAAACTGTACATAGCATAAGAAGGTTCTTCTCGAAACAATGAACTGCGACATATATCCCTGTCATAATCTCCCTCTCGCTGATCATTTAGCCTTTTCCGAAGTCTTCGTCTGTCCTTATATCGACGAAAGAAATTTCCTCCATGAACTGGGACATCCCTTCTAGCGTGACTGCCATTACTACCACCATTTCCCGTCACATTAATGGCTTTAAGACCCTTAACCCCTGACACAACATTAAACCTCACAACATCACCCTCTCTAACGCTATGGACAAACTTCCTGGTAGTTACTCTGTTGATTGCTGATCTATGGACAAATACATTTTCTTTGTTGTCATCTCTTTTGATAAATCCATAGCCACTCTTGGCATTAAAACATTTCACCTTTCCATTCACGTTATTTTTCAGCACCATTCGCTTTATTGCTCCTTTCGCTATTTCTATCACTGTACTGGTGTGTCTCCTCCACCCTCTTTTGTTCCTCAGAGTATGACGATGGGGCCCCTATACGATATAACCGGACCGAACTTAGGCCCTCAAGTTCATCCCGTCCCCATTTCCCCGCTGTTGGGTATCTGTTGCTCCTAGGGAAGGTCTCTGACACTCGCGGGAGAAATGGCATGGTCTTCCGCAGTTCCAGCAGACTCCATTGCCCAGATATCGTGAACGTCACGCGCCCGTTTTCTCCATTCCTCCAGGTCCAGTCATCCGTCTCATGAAATCTTCAAAGAGCTGTCTCTTTTCCTCTCGATCTTTCTTCATTTCTTGGAGAATCTTACTGATTGATAATCCAAAGATCTCCGATTGCTTCTCTGAACGGTGGGTTCCCACGGTATTTGTTGTAGGTCGACTGGGTCGAAGGCGCTGCCGTTCGGACGCTTGGAACGCTTCAACTTCAACAGCCACGGTGAGTACCTCCTGGATAAATTTTGTTCTTGCTTGAAGTATCCAAGAGCGCGTCCACATAGTGGTCCTTCTTCATAACAAAGCTCAAAGAGGTGCAAACTTTAGCACACACGCGATTGCGAGTTGTTTAATAGTACTACCGGGTATTAAGATTTACAGTACTGTTTTTTTTTTTTCATTTTAATAAGCACACCCATCTAGCCGGAAAAAAAAAAACATCCTCGATTTGCAGGGAAGACTTCGCAGCCGGCAGCTCTAAAATATTACACGGTCTATCTGTTTATTTATTTATTTATTTTTTCAAAGAAAAGAAAACACCCATTCGCTTTACATCTAATTCAGTCACAAACTAAAGACATGACTACTCCATTTACAGCCTCATTTTGTTCTTTGAATGTCAGAGGGCTAAATAAAACACGTAAGCGAAGACAGCTTTTCAGATGGCTTCACAATAATTTATTCGATATTGTATTCTTGCAGGAAGCCTATTCAACTGAAAGCGTAGAAAACATATGGATATCTGAATGGGGTGGGAACATTTATTTCTGTCATGGTACAAGCCATTCGAGAGGTGTAATGATTCTTTTCAATCCCAGATTAGCTGCTCTGGTCAACAGCATTGAAGCAGATAAAAACGGAAGATATTTACTTCTTCAAACAACTATTTCTGATACCACCTTCCAATTGTGTAACATCTACAGTCCCAACAATAACTCCGACCAGAAAACTTTTTTCTCGAGCATTCTAGGCGTCCTTAGAAAACGTTCGGAGATTAATATTATAATTGGCGGAGATTTCAATTGCGTTCTAACACCACGAGACAAACTTGGAGGGCCTGCAGTGGAAAGGAAAAACAATGTAATTAGCGAGATTACCAAATTGTGCGACTTGTTAAAACTTCAAGATGTTTGGAGATGTCAGCACCCTAATGAGTCACAATTTACATGGCGCGACAAGACCTTTAAAGTACAATGTAGATTGGATTATTGGTTGGTTTATAAAGAATTGTCACGCATCGTGATTAATACCAAAATGAAAAGCTCCACATTAACAGATCATTCTGCAATAACACTGACACTTCAGTCTAAGGGTTACGCTCAAAGAGGACCCGGATTTTGGAAATTTAATAATTCTCTCCTGAATGATTATGTCTTCGTTGAACAACTTTACAATATGATACCTGCGTACAAAAATAAATACAACTATCTCACTGACAAAGGTCTTTACTGGGACATGATAAAAATGGAAATGAGAGGTTTCTGCGTGCAGTACTCAAAAAGAAAAAATAGAGAACGCAGGAACATATAGAAAGATCTTTCCGATCAAATTGATGCTTTAATGAAAGCTCTTGCTACAAATAGGTCAAAAGAGAACATCACTAACTTATATAGGCTCAGATCGGAGCTTAATAAGATCATCGAGCACAGAACTAATGGTGCTATTATTAAAAGCAGAACAAGGTGGCATGAGCAAGGTGAAAAAAAATACTAAATAATTTTTTGAATTTGGAAAAACGACAAAACGCCAAAACATATATTTCGAAACTTAAAACCCAAGATGGCCTTGAAATAACGAATGCAGATGAAATTTTAAAATGTCAAAAGCTGTTTTATAAAAACCTTTACACGGCTGTACCTCGTGAAAACCTAAATGCTAAATTGTTCTTTGAAAACCCAAACCTTCCTAAATTGAACGAAGTCGAACTGGAAGAATTAGAAAGGCCACTGACGAAGGAAGAGTGTTTTGAAACCCTAAAATCGAGCTCCAAAGGTAAACGTCCAGGAAGTGATGGATTTACAGTAGAATTTTATCTATATTTCTGGTCCATACTAGGGGAGGAAATGGTTCAAAGCTTCAATCAAGCCTTGTTATATGGTCATCTCAATATAACCCAGAGACAAGGAATAATCAAAGTTGTGCCCAAGAAACGAAAAAATAAGCTTTACTTAGAAAATTGGAGACCAATATCCCTTCATAGTCGACCCCAGCAGCAGTTTTATGAACTATTTGGAGTTTGCTGCAGTTACGTCGGGCGCCATTGCACTCAAAAGTTATCTCGAGGACCAAAAAATCATCCCTTCCAACGTTTGATTTGAAAAATAGGCTTTTGGTATAAGAGAGATGGCAACCGTCGCAATCGTTGTTGGCGGCGCGATCCTCAATGCAGCAACTTTTATCGGCGGCAATTATCTCGCAAAGGCTCTCGGCGGTAGTGACGACGCCGCGCTTGACGAAAAAAAGCGCCACGACAAGGCTCTCGAGGACTACCAAGCGGCTTATGCAAAATACAACCGCGAGCGCACCCAGCTCCTTGACTGGATCCAGCCCAACGCGCAGATCAAAGCGCAGGCCAAGCAGAACTTTACCAGCACCGATTATGCTTTCAAACTTTATAACCAGGTGCCTCCCAAGCGACTCATGGCTCCGCTGAAAGAACCCAAGTTCTCCGATTTCTACCAGCCGAACGAGGAGCAAAAAAAAGGCGAGCTGGTTTTTTTGGGCGCCGGGTCTCTCGCTTTGGGCTATGCTGCTTTTCGTTTTCTTTAAAAACCAACTAGCTCCCCGCCAATTAAAGAAAAACAATTTGTATCTATATGGATGACAACGAGAGTGTTGCGACCCCGCATGTTTCTCAAGTTGAGAAAGAGGAACTTTCGGATTCAGACATGAGAGAAATATTGGACAATTTTTACAACCCTAGAAAAGGGGACCCCTATAAACATTTAAAAGTTACACACAGTTTGTTTTTTGACCATGTGCACAGAGGTTGGAGTGTATATGATGAAAATCTTAATTCAAAAAGGCTTTCCAAACTAATTGGTGAATTGGAAGTAGCTACAAAAAATTATGATGCAAGCCCGCGAGGGTTGTACATCTGATGGAACTTTTGCGGACGCTTTTTACCCTGTGTTGTATTTTGCTGCAAAAAACCCTTCAAGCCTTAATCATTATAATATGCAGCGTATTTTTGATATAAACATTAACCTTTTGAAAGCCGCAAAATCAAATCTTTATAATGAGGTTGAAGAGTATCAAGATTCCCTCTAACTTAGACTGAGTTGGAGAAAAAAAGAAGCAAGTATATGGAAGCCAAACTGGCGAAGGTTCATTGCACCCAATCAAAAATGGATCTTCTGGAAGCTGTTAAACAACTCCCTCCAGAGTTGAAAGAAAAAATTAACTCTGAGTTTATCAAAGCAAACGTTAATGATCAGAACAAACTGGGATGGGGAAAAGTGCATAAAGAACTTTTGGAAAAAATTGATCAGCAGGGAAAGACGCATCATAACATGGCCTCATTGCCAATTTTTGAAATTTTGGTAAGAATGGTGCAAATATTAATTGAGGAGCCAAATTTATTATTTTTTCAAGTTCGTCCACAAAGTGAAAGAGGTGCATCGGCTCCAGAAAGTGAAAGAGGTGCAGCGGCAAAATTAAGAAAAATCAAAAATAAGCGGAAAAAAATTAAAAAACAGAAACAACAGAAAAAACGGAAAAAACGGAAATAGCTGATTTGAAGTTTCATATGCATTGAAATATGGATGCCAAACTCGCGAAAGTCTATTACAGCCCCGGCGGCTATTGGAAAGGACTCGCCGCGATCAAACAACTGGCCGAAGCTGCAAAAGTAACTGAGGACGTTGCCAAAAAGTGGCTCATCAGGCAGGCGCTTTGGCAGATTTATCTTCCGGCACCGCGACGCATTCCTCGGCCGAAGTTCGATGTTTTTACGCCCAACAAGGTGCACCAAGCTGACCTTCTTTTTTTGCCGCATGACAAACTCCCTCGCGGGCGCAAGGTGTACAAGTACGCGCTGACACTTGTCGACGTGGCCAGCCGATACAAAGAGGTCGAGCCCTTGACCTCGAAAAACTCTGACGAGGTCGCCGCGGGGTTTCGCAAAAGTTACAAACGCTCGCTTCTGAAATGGCCGGAAATGCTACAGGTGGATCCTAGGCGTGAATTTATGGGTGAAGTCACAAAAGAAATGGAAAACCACAAAGTATATATCAGGCTCGGGCAACCCGAAATTCACCGCGACCAGGCCGTTGTCGAGCGTTTGAACGGCACGCTGGCGGAGCGCTTGTTTGGTTACCAGTATGCTGTGGAAATGCGTTTGCAGGAAGGCCAGCAGTCTGTCGCGTGGGTGAAACGCCTTCCAGAGGTCATTAAATCCTTGAACAACGAGGAAACAAGCCTAACCGGAAAAAAACCGGCGATTGGGATCAAAGAAAAGGCAGTTGCTTCCAAACCTTCCACAACATATCAAAGGCCTGTGGGGAATCGCGAAAAACAGCTCCCCCCTCTTGTCAATGTCCGCTATCTTTACCAACCGGGCGATCTGGAGGGCGGCAAAAAAAGAGCCACAGACCCTGTCTGGTCTTTGAAAGTCTTCAAGATTGAAAGAACAGTCGTGAAACCTGACACGCCTGTTTTGTACTATTTGCACGACGGACCCCAACGCAGCTTCGTGCGCGAAGAGCTGTTGGTTGTTCCGCCAAACACAGAGCTACCCCCCGAAAAGCTCATCTAACCAGGAATCGATGATTTCCAGTTCAGCTTCAGTCGGCATGGGATGGGGGTTGGTTGCATTCGAAGACATCATCTAACCACTCATCGATGGCTCCCATTTCTGCATCGGTCGGCAGAGGGCTGTACCCGAAGGCGTTTGTGTTGACTCCGTCCTCCTCTATCCAACGTTTCGTATCAAACGCAGACAGAGAAGTCTTGTTAACGTCCATTCCAAAGATATTGTGCTTTTCGCTCCGGAGAATGTTCATTCCGTGCGTTAGCTGCTTCTTGCCGAACAGGGTTTCTTTGTACTGTTCGTGCAGAATTTCCTTTTTGACCACGTTTCTTTTCACCCGTTTGGCCTTTTTCATGTTTTTTTCGTTGGCCATCATAATTGAATACATCTTTGGCCGCAAACCGACATACTCTGCGATTAGGGCGCCCGCACACTCACCTTTCGCTTAACCCAAAACCTTCTTGTTGGTTTCTGAATACAGTGGGTGGGTTTTCGGGTAGTCGCTTGTGTCGAAGAGATTTTGGCCGAGGCAGCCTCCTGGCCCCATGTCTTTGTATATGTCTTCTGTTTCTATCAGAACCATAAGGCTGTCAGTATCTGTGTACAACCGTTCACATCTGTTTCCATACTGCTTTTTCAAGACGTTGTAGTAAAAGTCATCAATCAGAATTTTAATGTTTTCCAATATCGTCGCGCCGGTGTAAACAGGTTTGTTAAGGCAGAGTTTGCTTTTGCGCATGCTTATCCCGGCAAGATCGTTTGCAAAGAATTCATGCCGTGCGTACAGGGGGTTTGCAATCAGTTTTCTCATCCTGGTTGTCTCGTGGGGGCGCACCAGTTTCACATCCGTGCGGTTGCGCAGGTTTTCCATCGTTTTCCCGCCCGAAAACAGAGTTGTTCATTAGTTTGTAAAAGTCCTTTTCGAATGTGTTTTTGGCCTTCTTTCTGAACTTCGTGTTCATTGCGATGTATGGCTCCATCCATTTCTTTTGTTCGAACTCCAGCACTCTGCGGACATTCTTAAAACCACGTAGTTCTTTTTGTCCTGTAACGTCAGCAGAAGCTTTTGGCAGTTTGTGGGGTTGAGATGAAGGTCATCTATCATTTTCTTTTGATATGTTGGCAGCCATTCTTTTTTTACAGCCTTTTTCTCAGGTGCAAGAGGATAACCATTGTGCTCTTCGTGGAGTTCTCGGGGGTAGTCGAGGTCGACTTCAAGGAAATAACCTTTTTTGCCGTTTTCTGGAATCTCCAGAATTTCTTCCTCTGACGGAACCCAAGAATTCCATTTGAATTTCCCCACTGGAAGGGCCTTGTTCATTGCCCATCCATAAAGGTTGTTTGCATCATAATACATGATATCAGTTGTTGGTTTGTTTTGATCATAACCTGGTACCAGTGGGTTGTTTGCTTTGGCGTACCTCTTGCTGACCATTGAAATGCCGCCCCGCATCCTGCGCTCTATGAACAGATGCATGTTAACGTCTGACAGGAGTTCCAGCTCGGCTCCTGTTTTTTTCAGGAGCGCGTCCCACGACAGGCCGGGGGATGTGTAGTAGTGGGCTGGATCCAAACCGTACTGCTCTTGGCAGAGATCCCGGAAGTTTTCGAATACATCAGCAAGAAGGGCAACGTCTGTTTTCACGTACAAGTCGTGGTAATCACCGAGGGTTTTGCATCCAAATGTTTCCCAAACCTTTTACGCGTGTCGGTAATCTTCGTCTGAGATGTGATCGCCGGAAAGGTGGCTGAAGAAACTTTCTTTGGCTGGAAGCTTTGTTTCGTTAAATATTCCCCACGAATCCATGTACTCATAGGGGTAAATCCTCTTTTTGCACAACAGATCAAGTTTCGCTGATTCGGTACAAAGACTTTTCGTTATTTTCAGCGCCTCTATCGGTGTAGCTTTCACCAATGCGTCGAGGCTGGCCAACAGAAATGAGTTGCTGTCAATGAAACGCAGATTACCCAAAGAAAACGAAATGTATTTTTCCATATTTTTGGCAATGCAGGAGAGCTCGCCGGCTCCTTCGATTTTAGACATCCCTGCATCAAGTGGTGCGCGTCGTAACCTTTCAAGTTGTGGAACATGACTTGGATGGGGATGCACCGCGAAATTTGCCTGTGATGTGACAGTGATCTTTCACGGCGTCTCTGTATTTTTGGCGTAGCAGTGGCTCCGCACAGAATAAACATTCTGTTTGATTTTTATTAATCCATTTATCAATGTCTTTTATTGGTTTTCTTTTTGCTTGGGGGCCCACAAACCCGATTTTTCTTAAAGCGCGGTAAAAACAACCCTGATGGCTTTGCCCGCAGCACTTGCCTGTGTTGTAACTCCAAACAGACCTTGAATCTAAAAATTCTTGTTTAATAAGGCTTTCGTTTCAAATATGACACTTTTGGGCGTTATCAAATGTATACTTGTCAACTGATTTCATTTGGATCGGCACGGGGGTATGAAGACTATCGCGCAGTGTTTTTTCTAGAAACACCTCCACTGCGTTTTTCCCCCCATCACAACCTTGCCTGTATTTAGTGACAACGTGGCTTCGCCCATCGCTTCTAACACATGTCATCGCAAACCCACAAGCCGTGTGCTTGTTTATTTTTTCTGTGCAGGCGGTTCGTTCGCGTTGGTCTTCGGGAATGTTTTCAATCAAAGCTTCAAAGTCGGCGTAAATGATGTAGGGCGCTTTCATTTGGCAGCTGTAATTTTGGTATTTCAAAGTGTTTTTGCCTTCTACAGGCATTTCAATTCTTGTCGGGTCTCCTTTGACACCTTTGCAGTGTTTTTGGTGTTTAGCAAGAATCTTTTCTGATGAGAACCCTATGAGGCACAACACACAGAAATGCTTTTGGTTTTAGTTTTTAGTTTGGTCGAAAAGCAGAGATGAAAGCCTTTTTACAAAACAGTAGTGCTGTTTTTCGTTTTGGTGAAGAAGCAATAGTTAATTCTTTGTATTCTTTCATCTTGTTCGCTACTTCTAAGAGAAGTCACATGGTCATCTTCCCAGCCAAACACATTTAGTGCAAGGTTGGGATTTTGTTTTTCGAGTTTACTGAGTTGTTTAAGTGGAGTTGGAAAGAAAATGCCATCCCAGTTCAACCCGTCTTCTTTTGGATATTTGGTTGGTCTTTCTGCGTTTTGTCTTACTGGGAACCTTGCGGCTTTCAAAGCCCATTTCAGGCATTCGTTATCTCTGTTTTGCACATTTATAATTGCTTTTTTGGCGGCCAGTTTTTTGGGTGTACGAATGTAAGTGCCGCCTCTCAAAGGACTATATTTTGCATATTGCACATTAACATAGGCAATTGTGATTTTATCAATGGCCCATCCTGATCCTCGTTCTGACCAATTATCTATGTCTCCGTTAATGTCGTCAAGAAATAGGTCAAGTGCATGGTCAAATTCTCGGTCGAGGTTTGCCTTTGTTAAAACACGGGGCAAGTCTTGAAAGTAGTGCCTTTGTGTTTCTTCTTCCATTTCCCCGTTTTCGTTTTGCCATTCCCTTTTAAAATGAACTTCCATTCCAAACTGTGCTATTATGCTGCCATTTTTATTAATTTCACTTTTTACAACATTAAAAGCTTTGTCGCGCTTTGTGTTTTGTGCAAAATCAGCAATGCTCTGCCTGTTTGGGTTTTCACGATTAACATCCAACCTCCAAACATCCATCCAACCATCAAAATTGATTTGCGAAACTTGAAACTCGTCATACAGAACAGCTTGGGCGGGCGGCCCGGGGTTTCCCCCCGCCGGCTCGTCATATCCGTAAAACTCGGCAAGCACATCTTCACCAACTTGTGCTGCAGCCATCTTGGGGTATATAATGTGTGCAGTTTTCTTCAATGGGGGTGACAGACTGGTGCAAATACAATTACTTTGGCTGATTAACCCAACCGGTTACAACCAGTCAAAACCGGTTTTGCTTACACACACATGTAAAATGAGGGTTCTGGTGGCAGTAAGCATTAAAAAAAACACATTAATTAAGGTTGAGTAGCGAAGCGACGAAGCCTTAATTAAGGTGTTTTTTTTAATGCGCAGCTGCACCAGAACCCTCATTTTACATGTGTGTGCCTTTGATTCTGTAGATTGGAATTTCCTTGCTAAAGTTCTGGAAGCCTTCAACTTTGGTCCTCAAATCCAGAAGTGGATTAAGGCCTTCTATTACGACACTAGCAGCTGTGTTATAAACAATGGGCACGCTTCGGAGTTTTTTAACCTGCAAAGAGGAGTTAGACAAGGCTGTCCTCTATCTGGTATTCTCTTTGTTCTTTGTGCGGAAATTTTAGCTCAGACAATCAGAAACAGTAATAATATTAAGGGAATACAAATCTATAACAAGGAATATAAAATATCACAATTTGCGGATGATACTACTGCTTTCGTGTCTGATGTATCTTCAGCGGAAAACCTTTTTGAAATATTGCGCATTTTCCGAGACGTTTCAGGTCCAAACCTGAAGGAATGTGGCTAGGGTCGTGTAGATACAACACTTCGGCACCTTTTGATATAGCCTGGCCTTCGGGACCTATATATGCACTAGGAATCTATTTCACTTCTAATGAACAGATTTCCTTCCAAAAACTTCGAGGAAAAATTAATCTCAATGAAGGAACTTCTAAATCTTTGGCGGACAAGAAATCTTACATTGTATGGTCGAACAACCATTCTTAAAAGCCTTGCTCTCTCCAAGCTAGTCTACAATACATCTGTACTCACCTTCCCTTTATAATTAGAATTTGCAGCTTTGGAATACCAAACCTAAAATCAAACACACCACAATGATTGGTCAGAAAATTAAAGGTGGCTTAGACCTGCCAGATTTCGAAATAATGAACAACGCCCTTAAGGTCACTTGGATAAAAAGACTACACGAAAGTAGTGGCAATGTAACTTGGAGCCACATACCTCTTTCGTTTTTAAAAGAGGTAGGGAGTTCGCTTTTATTCGAATACAACTATGATCTAAAATGTCTTAAAGTGTCTATCCCCATTAAATTGTACAAAGACATCTTGTGTACCTGGCAAACGATAAACCAACATATTCCAGAAAACAAAGAACAAATACTAAACGAAATCCTATGGAATAATCGCTTTATTAAAATTGAAAAGTTCTCTGTCTATTACCAAAGTTGGCATAAAGCAGGAGTGATCAGGGTCAAAGATATTTTTTGTGGAAACAACTTCTTAACTTTCAATGACTTTTGCCGCAAGTTCACCATCAAAACCAATTTCCTCACATATTACGGATTATGCAATTCAATTCCCCAAAAATGGATTCGCATGTTAAACAAATCTAACGCAAGCACACCTACGAATTTAGACTACGTGGGGAAAATACCTTTAAGCAAGCTTTCCTGCAAATCAGCTTCTCGAATTCTTATCAGTCAGAAATTTGAGCCTCCTACAACTGAGAGAAGGATGCTGCAAGCGAACCTAGACGAGCAAGCAATCAGCACTATTTATAATATTCCCTTCAAAGTGACCAAGGATACAAGACTCGCCATTTTTCAATTTAAAATTGTGCACCATATCTTGCCAACCAATGCCACTCTTTTCAGAGATAAAATCATACAACGTGATAAATGTCATCTCTGTGACCAAAAGCAAACCCTGAACCATCTTTTTGTTGCTTGCTCGGATGTGCAGACCTTCTGGCAAAGCTTTTCTCGCTGGTGGAATGTTAATAATGACGATTCTATCACCTTAAACGATGCAACCACAATCTACGGCTTTACAAATGATTTTAGACAACAACTAGGCTTAAGCCTATGCTTAATAATTGCCAAGTATTCCATCTATTGTGCTTCAAGGAATGAAGAAAATTACTACTTCGAAGCCTTCCTTGCATACCTTAAAAGCAATATATATTTCTAATTCCCGTCCAGGGAATTTAGAAGCCAGGAAACACACAAAAGTCTCGAAAGAAAAATGTTCCGAGGAATGGCCGACGTGCGATACTACTCACTTTCTAAAGTGGCTGCTCCGGTAGTGTAGTGGTTATCACGCCCGACTAGTAACTGGGGAACGTCGGTTCGATTCCGACTCGGGGCAAAAAAGTTTTTCTTTCAACAGAGATGTGTGTCGAAAGCTGAGTGGCAGACTGTGTTTGCATGGTTCCTTTAGTAAATTATTTATAGAAAAGAGTAAATGCAGATCGCAAATTAATTTATAAATACAACTTTTTCACAGTACCCAACGACACGTACACGTCTGTGTGTTTCTGTTTCCGTTTTTCTTCTCTCTGTTTTGGTCTCAAGTATCGTAAGTAGAATTGCTGTATCGTTATCCAACAAACTCAGCGAATTCTTGAAACCTTCGAGGTAAAAAGCATCAAACATGAACGAATCTCTGAAGATATTTCTTGAATCTCATTTTGATATAAACAACGGTGAGATGAGACTGCCAAATACATTGACTCTTCTAACTTTAAACGGGCCAAAATTTACAAATACATACAAATTTTTCTCAAAATAATAAAAGGAAAATAAACAAGAATAAACAGAGAACACATTTACGGCCATCGATTTGGAGATTTGCTCACGATCCGATAAAACAAAGGCGATAAGAAAGAGCTTCAAAATCTGACCAGTTTCTTGTTACACGAAATTCAAGAATTAACTGTCGCGGCGCGCGATGCATCAAGGGTGAGAATGGGCCCTTAAGCCAGGCTAGCACTATTAAAATAATTTATATGTTTGGGTTCTCTTCGACATAATTAGCTGATTCAAGCGGTAAAATACTCTCCCTTCACAAACAAGATTTTCCTTCCAACTTTCTGTGAAGCGCTATGTCCATTTACCTAATTCTCTCGCAGGCAATAGTTTTGTTTCCTCGCATGCGCCGACGAGTCCCTTGTGCATTAATGTCTCGTTCTGTTTATTAATGCGTTATCTAGTGAAGTTCGGCAATTGCTCAACAGGCGAACTTAACTAAATTGGGTCGACCTTAACTGTACGCCTCATGTAAAGTGCGGCGTTGACATGGGCTTTACTGACCGAAAAAACAACAACAACAACAACAATCGATTTTCGAGTGAAATGAACAACATCAGCAGCCAGACTGGTGCGAGCGAGTGACAAGTAAAGGTTGGTTTTCATTAGCGACGGAGTCGGAGACGGAGTCGGAGTCGGAGTTAGGTCCTGTTTACAAGGGATGTTACAAGTACCAGGAACGGTGAGCGGGGAACGGGGATGGGGAACCGGGAACCGGAGTCTGGGAACCAGTGTACATCGATAATCCGCAAAAACTTCAAAATGGTGGACGAAAGGGTTAAACAGAAAATATGAAGCTAACTTGCCATTTGAAGTGTAATTAGATGACTCGTATTCCTTGGTGAGAATTTGAAGTCAACGGTTCTGCAATGGTTGACACCATTTGTTAAGCGATTCTCTCCTTCCTGAAATCGTCATTTTACGCCGGATTTCGTGCACGAAAGTGTTCGTATAGCCCAACATCATTATCAACAGAAAAGCAGTGAGGAGGTAACAGATCGAGATAACACAAATAACGTAGAAAACTTAAGAAACGGTATATTTATTTAAGTTACTGCATGAAAGGATAGATACAATTACCACTGAACGAGTGAATAAATAAGCTCGTTTGTACAAATACAAATATATTAAATAAGCCACAACATTAGGAAATACAAGTTACAATTAACCTTGTATCGATAAACTTTTAAACAACAGCAAAGCCAAGCATTGACAGAACTTGAAAATAATATTTTATTTTTAGTCAATTGTCTTCTTTGGAAGCCCCTCAAAAGAGCTTTAAAAACATGCTAACCCAGGTTAAAAATTGTCTTTTAGTGAAAATCCGGGGGGGAGGTACTAAAAAAAATTTTCATACGAGGAGGCTCCGCCCCGAGGTCCGATCCCTTTCCCTTTTATATACAATTTTTGACGGAAAAGCTACCCCCTTCGTATACCTTCCATTGACAAATAGTACCCCTTTCGTATACTTAAAACAGGAATTCTTCTTGTCATTTTCATGTAGCGTTCAATAAATTAAAACAGTACAGTCATAAAGTATGTGCTCAAAATATTTTAATGAAAGCACTTTAAATACCTCAATGAATGATTTCCCTACCCTTTCATATACTTTGACTCGTGAAATCCCTACCCTTTCATATACCTGAAGCGTGAAAAAGGTACCCCTTTCGGGCGGAGCCTCCCCGTAGGGACTACCCCCCTTCGGCGGGGTGGAAATAGTATTTTCCCTGCTCGGACTTCCTTTAATTTTTTTTTTCTTTTACAAAATCACTTTTAAATGACACAACTTACTGTCATGAAAAACTCTACTAGGCATCCAGGCAATTTGTTTATGTTATCCTTTGTTTTTTTTTTATTGTAAATGTAAGGGATTTACCATATTTATTCATGCTCTAGCAATGAATCGCTAAATATATGTATTGACCAATGCTAAATAAAAGTTAAATTGCCTTACCTGTTGTGTACTGTCATCCTTTTGCCCCAGAAGTTATAATGTAAGTGATTTTGACAGGTTTTGCCTTCGCCATCGACTCTGCCTGACTGCTTCTTATTGTTGCAAGAAATAAAAATAATTATATCTGCTTAAGTTTTGCTTTCTTTGCTGACAATGTAATTGCCTAACAAAACTCCCAACACTAATAGCTGAACCCAATAATTACTCCAAGATTCAATTGCATGCAGATGCCAATTTGGCATTGCTGTTGTGAATTCAGATAAGATCATGTTTTTGAAACAGGTGATTACAAACTTACTGTTCCATTGCCCCGCACAAATTTTCTCAAAAACAGTTTCAGCTTTAGCGGTGCGGTACTATGGAACAGCTTACCTTGTGATGTACAGCAAGCAGAGTCCCTTGACGCTTTCCTTTATAAACGTAGCTCTTGTGCTCTTTTCTCAGACACGGTATTCATTCATGTAAGGCAGTTTTTTTTTAGCCATTAATTCCTAGACAAAGTTGTGATTAGGCGTAGGATTTTGTAAAATTTTTTACTGATGAATTATACCGTGTTAAAATAAAGTTATCTTATCTTATCTTACCTTGGTTTTTATCTTACTCCCCAGTCACTAAACGCAAATAAAAACTACTCCAGTGTCTTGGCTAAAAAAGGAATTGTTAAGACGAAAACATATTTTATTTTTTACAAAAATCTGACTGCCATTTTTTTTTAATGCCTTTGTTTTTTAGATGCCTTGAATAAACTGATGTATGTATGCATGTATGTATGTATGTATGAATGTATGTGTGTGTATGTGTGTGTATGTGTATGTATGTATGTATGTATGTATGTATGTATGTATGTATGTATGTATGTATGTATGTCATGAGCATGTAAACACTTAATGTTTTCCTTAGTAGTGGTAAAATTTTTGAGACCTTAGAAAAGTTTCGGCAGATGTTTTACTTGGTAATTGGGCATTATCAGCATTACAGGGCTTTCATAGCTCCTAAGAAGTAAGCAGTTTAATATGATATTGCTGAACACGTGGGCTGTATCCTGATAAAAGTGCACTTGCTGTGAAGGCTATTTCAGGTGTTTTAGTGAATGATGTTGGAAAACAGGCCCTTTGGTATTAAGAATTCACCATCAACCCGATCAAAGCAAGATATTCTGATTTTTTCTTGGGTTTTTCAAAGTTACAAAATTCTGTAATTCTGTAACTTACAATATGTTAATTTTACCAGCGTTGTGGGCAAAGAAAAGGTACCACAAATAAAATTAACGTAGTAAAAGATGGCGAAAATATGTGTGTGGCATTATGCTGATGATTTATTAAATATGATCAAAGTATTGATCATAGAGTGATGATACACTTGGGCTGGGCAACAACACTACAACAACACTCCTGCGTTTCCCATAAATAAGAAAACTTTCTGGGCTAACAACATAAAAGGGAACAAAAATTAAACAGGTAGAAAATCACGTCAAGATAAGAAGGTTAACATAACCCTGTATTGTTGAAATCAGGAAAAGATTCTTAAATATGGGCAAAATCTTTACGATGGCATTCCACCTACGTGCTTCGGATGGCTCTAGCAAAAAGTAGGGGAAAAAACTACAAAGGTACGAACGGCAATTAACTAATCCATGAAAAGATCTACCTGTGGTAATAATGTCGGCCTTAAATATGCGGAAACAGCGTTAAAAATCGGCAAAATGTTCACCTTTCCCCACAGTTTACACACTGTACTACGCTAGAACCCAGGACCTCCACACAGACATGTGCTCAAAACTGGTTCCCAGACCATTTTTTTATTTTTTTGCGGATTACCGCTGTACGATGGCTCCCAGACTCTCGATCTCCGTTCCCCGTTCCCTGTCCTCCGTTCCTGGTACTAGTAACATCCGTTTACAAGCAGAGAGGGTAACCCTAGCAGGAGGGTCAAAGATAGCCTGTTTTTTTTATTGTGTTCATCACTAAAACATTAATTTGTTTGCAATAGTTGTCAGCGAAAGAAAAACAGTTTTAACTGTTTTCTCTACTCCGCCTAGCTGAACTAGTTTTATCACTTAAAAGTGTTAAAACTAGTTCAGCTAGGCGGAGTAGCGTTTCCGAGCTTGGTTCCTTGGCAGAAAAATGGGACCTAGCTACGCCAATCTTTTTGTAGGTTACGTCGAGCACCAATTCTTCAATCAACGCAACAGTCCTAAACCTGAACTCTACGGTCGCTACATTGACGACTGCATCGGCGCAATTTCGTTTAGCAAGGAGGTAATCAATTAATTTATAACCGCCATCAATTCCTTTCATCCGGCTCTTAAATATATCTAAAAAAATTTCGGCAACTTCGCTGGCCTTTCTAGATATCAAAGTTTTTATCAGCGGCAACGGTTTATGTACCAGTGTGTACTACAAACCCACCAATTCTCACAGTTATTTGTTGTATTCATCTTCACATCCATCTCATGTCAAAAACGCCATTCCCTATTCTCAATTTTTTAGACTTTGACGTCTATGTAGTGATGACTCTGATTTTTCCAACAAATCAGAGGAAATGTGACAGTTCTTCGAGAAACGTGGCTATCCCGCGCCCAGCACATTGATCAATAGTCAGCACTACAGACGCCACAAGAGGAAAAGAATGACAGAATTCCATTCACCCACACATTTCACCCTCATAATAACCCAGTTAAAGCCATCATTCTTAATAACTTTAAGATACTGCAAAATGCTAGAATCTTTTCGCAACCACCACTGATTTCATTCAAACGCAACAAAAACGTAGGTAACTTTCTAGTTAGAAGCGCATTTAAAACAACTGAACAACCTGGCACTTTTAAATCCGCGCGCTCGCGATGCAAAACTTGTCCTTTCATTCAAAACACTGACAAAATATCGGGCCCTAAGCGTTCTGTTAAGATCACTGATCGTTTCACGTGTACCTTCGCTAATGTTATCTATTGCATAACCTGTACAGTATGCAAAAAGTTATACATCGGCGAAACAGGAAGACGACCAGGTGACCGATTCCGAGAGCATCTTCGTGATGTTGAGAAAGATGACAAAGATGCATCCAAACCAGTCGCTCGGCATTTTAATCTCAATAGCCATTCCGAACAACACATGCCGATCTCCGGCCTTTCCCTACATCAAGGTACCACGGAAAGCATAAAAATCTCGAGCAAAAATTGATCTTTCAAATCGACATTCTTAATCCCCACGGTATGAACGAGCGCTTTTCATTCAATTAATTTATTCCTGTTTTTAACGTTACCATGTTACCACCAATAGTGAGCTTCATTTTCTGTATATAAACCATACATAGTCCACAATTCCTCGATTCGCTTCGACGAAGGGCTTGAAACGTTAGCTAATAGAATCCCTGTACGAAGGTCAATTTACATTATCAACTCCGTTGATAAACCAAATTTTCGTGTTTCACTCCCCCACCGACACAGCACCACATTTTCCTTTGAAACTAATCCCCTTTATTCATCTGTAATACAATACATCACTCGCTCGAATGGAACATTTGAAACGGTAGAGTGATTCGACGAAGAAGATTAGGAAGAAAAATTGGCCGTGCAGAACAGTGGTGGAGGAGATTATTCGAGGGACGGACACTTGCCTACCTTGCACTAGAAATGTTTTCTGTTTCTGGAAGAAAACTGAGGAAGATTATAACGCCTTGAGACTCGCGTTGACTTGGTCCGCCACGATGGCCGTTTGTTGCCAACATTCAAAAGGTCTGGCAACAATTAAAAAGTTGTCCCGGGTATGCGAGTTATTCCTAGCAGAGCGTTTACAAGGCAGCTAGGGTTACCCTAGCGCCAGGGTAAACCTAGCTGCCTTGTAAACACCTCGATGAAAAGAAAGGAGGAGGGTGGGAGCACTATGGTAACCCTCGCACGAGGGTTACCCTACCTGCTTGTAAACAGGTCCTTATAATAACAAGCTTGGAGCTGTATAATCTACTGTAAATCAAAGCGACGGAGACGGAAGGAAGATACTGATTCCGTTATGATTCGCGTAGGATCTAGTGAATACTAGATTGCCGGAGTCGCAAGCACTATTTTAGTATCAAACTGTAATCCGACTGGAGCGTCAAAACAAGAATCGTGCTCAAGTTTATTGACAATTATAAATCTCATAAATAAAAAGGTCTAATCTAATCTAGGCGGGTAGTGTTTAAATCAGTATTTCTGGTCTTAAGCCTGGTTTCCATATGATCTTGATGGTAGACCGATCGGCGCCATGATCGGCGATCGGTCTGCGACACGTTGCGGTCGGTTAACGACCACCGCAGAAATCTGGGACGCATCGGCAACACACATGTAAAGTGGGGGTTCTGACACAGTTCGGACTCGCAACACAACATCATCCCAATCGCCTCGTCGCGCCGCTCCTCGTTGATTGGGATGATGTTGTGTTGCTCGCGCGAACAGTGACCAGAACCCCCACTTTACGTGTGTGTGTAGTTTTGCAGTCAGCCGCAGCAAAACAAACCTTCACTGTATATACCCAGGCACCAAGCAGCTCCGATACTTATGTGCCACACACACACCCCTATTAGAGAAGCGCGCGTAGAGGGTACACAAAGCATGGCAGCAGCACGCATAGGGGAAGAGGTCCTAAACGAGTACTACGGTGAAGCCGCCCCGGCGGGGGGAAACAACGGCCCGCCCACCCAAGCTGTGGTGTGGGAAGAGTTTAAAATTTCACAAACCAATTTTAATGATTGGTTGCATGTTTTGAGGATGAGCGTTGATCCTGAAAACCTCTTTAGGCAGAGTATTATTACTTTTACTGAAAACTTAATGCGGGACAAAAGTTTTGATGTTATAAAGAATGAAATTGATAAAATTGGAAGCATTAAAGTGCAGTTGGTTTGGAGGTCCATTTTAAAAGGGAAAGGCAAAATGAAAATCGGCAATCGGAAGAAGAAAAACAAAGACACTACTTAAAAGACGAGCCATATGTTTTTACAAAAGTAAACCTCAACCAACGATTTGACCGCAGATTTGACGAATTTGTCGACATGGTAAACGATGACATAGATAATTGGTCGGAGCGAGGATCAGGATGGGGTATTGATAAAATCACAACTGCCTATGTCAATGTTGCAAGATATCAGCCTTTGAAAGGCGGCACTTACATTCCAACACCAAAAAAAATTGGCCAGCAATTAAAGCAATTGTCAACGTGCAAAACCAAGATAACGAATTTTGAAATGGGCCTTGAGAGCGGCCTTGTTTCCAGCTGATAGAAACCCACAAAGACCCAGAAAATATCCAACAAACGATGGTATCAATTGGGATGGCATTGACTTTCCCACACCTCTGAAACAGCTTTGCAAACTTGAAAAACAAAACCCCAACCTTGCATTGAATGTGTTTGGGTGGGAAAACAACGATGTTACTTCTCTTAGAATCAGCACAAAAGACAAAACAGTCCCAAGAATCAACTTGATGTTTCTTCATCATGAAGATGAAAGAACACACTACTGTTTTGTGAAGAGATTGTCATCTCTGCTTTATGACCAAAGTAAACACAAAGACAAAAAACACTTCTGCGTAATGTGCCTTATCGGGTTCACAACAGAAACGATTCTTGCAGGCCACCAAAAACACTGCAACGGCGTAAATGGAACTCCAACAAAAATTGAAGTGCCCGAAGAAGGCAAAAACACAGTGAAGTTTCAAAACTTTCATAAACAAATGAAAGCGCCATTTGTAATTTACGCCGACTTCGAAGCTTTGATTGAAAAAATCCCCGAAGACCAACGCGAAAGAACAGCCTGCACAGAAAAAACAAACAAGCACACAGCCTGTGGGTTTGCAGTAACATGTGTGAGAAGAGACGGGCAAAGCAGCCAATTTGCGAAATACAGGCAAGGCTGTGATGGAGACAAAAACGCAGTGGAGGAGTTTCTTAACAGAATTACTGGTCTGGAAAAGAAACTACTCGAAAGCCTGGAAACCCAGCGCCACTCAAAATGACACCATATGACTGGCGTGAATTCAACACCGCCAAACAATGCCATATCTGCAACGAAGGCCTTGTGAAAGAAGAATTTCTGAATTCAATGCCCGTGTGGGACAACAACGCAGGCAAGTTCTGCGGGCAAAGCCACAGAGGCTGCTTGTTTTGAAAGAAATAGTGTTTGAGGAAGCACAAAGCACAAAGAAAACCAAAAGACGGCATTGATAAATGGATAGAGAAAAATCAAGACGAGTGTATTTTCTGCGCAGAACCACTTCCTTGCAAAGACTTTAAAGGAAGATTCCGCGGCGCCGCACATGACGCGTGCAACAAAAAACTGCGTATAAGTCCCAAAAAAATTCCCATTCCTGTCGTGTTTCACAACGTCAAAGGCTACGACGCGCACCACCTCATGCAGGCGTTGTCGAAAGTGGAAGGAGCTAGAGCTGAACTGCATTGCAAAAAATATGGAGAAATACATCTCATTCTCTCTAGGAAACCTGCGTTTCATAGACAGTAATGCATTTATGCCGCCCAGCTTTGACGCACTTGTGAAAGCCACACAGAAAGAGGCGCTGAAAATAACGAAAAGACTTTTCCCAGAAGCGGCAAAACTCGATCTACTGTGCAAAAAGGGTTTTTACCCCTACGAAGACATGGACTCTTGGGCTCCTGAGAAAAAAGGTCGCGAAAAAAGAATGGCTGTCCCCTTTACCAAAACAGAATGATAGAAAACCTTAAGCTCAATCTACCGGACTGCCAAAAGCTCTTGCTGACATTGCAGGACAAAAAGAACTACGTCGTACACTACCGAAACCTGCAGTTTTACCTGAAACAGGGCATGAGGCTGAAGAAAGTCCACAGAGTGTTGGAGTTCGAACAAAAGCGCTGGATTGAGACTTACATCAGGATGAACACCGAGTTCAGAAAGAAGGCCAAAAGAACGTTCGAAAAAGACTTCTACAAGCTGATGAACAACTCTGTCTTCGGGAATACAATGCAAAAAAAAACTGTGCGCAACCGCACAGATGTGAAACTAGTGCGCCCGCACGAGACAACCAAGCTCAGGAAACTGATTGCAAACCCTCTTTACTCAAGGCACGAGTTCTTTGCAAAAGATCTTGCAGGGATAAGCATGCGCAAAAGTAAGCTCTGCCTTAACAAACCCGTTTCCACCGGATGACAATACTGGAAAACAGTAAACTGCTGATGTATGAATTTTTCTACAACATCTTGAAAAAGCAGTATGGGCAAAAATGTGAACTTCTGTACACAGACACCGACAGCTTTCTGCTCGAAATCGAGACAGAGGACAATTACAAAGACATGGACGCGGAAGGTTGCCTTGGCCAACATCTCTTTGACACAAGCGACTACCCGAAAGACCACCCACTGCATTCAAAAACCAACAAAAAGGTTCTGGGCAAAATGAAAGACGAGTGTGCAGGGACCCCGATCGCTGAGTGCGTGTGTCTGCGGCCGAAGATGTACTCAATCATCATAGCCGACGAAAAAAACATGAAAAGAGCCAAAGGAGTGAAAAAGAACGTGGTAAGAAAGGAAATCCTGCACGAACAGTACAAAGAAACGCTCTTCGGCAAAAAACAACTAACCCACGGAATGAACATTCTTCGTAGTGAAGGGCACCGCATCTTCGGCATGAGCGTTAACAAGACTTTTCTTTCTGCGTTTGATTCGAAAAGATGGATAGAAGAGGATGGAGTAAACACCCGCGCCTTGGGGTATCAATCCTCCGCCGACCGATGCAGAAATAGCCGGCATCATGGAGCTGTTAGATGGCATTTTCGGGTACAATCCCACGCCGGCTGATGAAGAAGAAACGGAAGGCATTATGGCGTGGGTAGTAAATAGTAAAAAACAGGCATGTCAGGTTTCATGACAGTTCTTTCAATCTTGAAGACTTTCAAAGACCAGACAGGATCTGTGGCTCTTTTTTTGCCGCCCTCCAACTGGCCAGCTTGGTAAAGATAGAGGACATTGACAAGAGGGGGGAGCTGTTTTTCGCGCTTTCCCACAGGTCTTTGATAAGACGTTGAAGGCTTGGAAACAACCGTCTTTTCTTTGATCGCAACAGCAGGTTTCTTCCCAGTCAGGCTTGTTTCCTCGTTGTTCAAGGCCGCAACAACTTCTGGAAGCCGTTTCACCCACGCGGCAGACCGCTGGCCTTCCTGCAAACGCATTTCCACAGCATACTGGTAACGAAACAGGTGCTCAGTCAGGGTGCGGTTGAAACGCTCGACAATGGCTTGGTCGCGGTGAATTTCGGGGAGCCCGCGCCGGATATACGTTTTGTGGTTTTCCATCTCTTTCGTAACAGCACCCATGAACTCACGCCCAGGATCAACCTGCAGCATCTCCGGCCATTTCAGAGGCAAGCGTCTGTAAATTTTTCGAAACGCCTCAGCAACCTCGTCAGAGTTTTTCGAGGTCAAAGGTTCGGCCTCTTTGTAGCGGCTGGCCACGTCGACAACCGTCAGAGCGTACTTGTACACTTTGCGCCCGCGGGGGAGTTTGTCATGCGGCAAAAAAAGAAGGTCTGCTTGGGGCACCTTGTTGGGGGTGAAAACATCGAACTTTGGCCGAGGAATGCGTCGCGGGGCTGGAAGATAAATCTGCCAAGGCGCCTGCTTGATCAGCCACTTTTTTGCTGCATCCTCAGAAACCTTTGCAGCTTCTGCCAGTTTTTTAATCGCAGCGAGACCTTTCTAGTAGCCTCCGAGGCTGTAATAAACCTTTGCGAGTTTGGCGTCCATTACAAAAGGATTCATAAAATTTCAAAGGAAACGAAAAGCAGCAATTCCCAAAGCGAGAGTCCCAGCGCCCAAAAAAAACCAGCTCGCCCTTTTTTGCTGCTTGCTCGGCTGGTAGAAATCGGAGAACTTGGCTCTTTCAGCGAAGTCAGAAGTCGGTTGGGATGTGCCTGGTTATAAAGTTTGAAAGCGTAGTCGGTGTTGGTGAAGTTCTGCTTGGCTTGGGCTTTGATTTTCGCGTTTGTCTGGATCCAGTCAAGAAGCTGGGTGCGCTGGCGGCTGTACTTCGCGTAAGCTGCCTGGTAATCTTCGAGAGCCTTGTCGGAGCGCTTTTTTCTTCAAGTGCTGCGTCATCGCAGCCGCCAAGCTTCTTTAAAAGATAATTACCGCTGTCAAAAGCTGCCGCACTTAAGATCGCACCGCCAACCAAGATCGCGATGGTTGCCATCTTTTACAGGGTCCAATTTTTTAAATCATCAAACATTGGCGGGAATGATTTTTTCGTCCATGAGATATTGTTTGAGAGCGATGGCACCAACAGTGACAGCAGTGAATTCCATATAGTTAGTCAAACTAATGCTGGGGTCGGATATGAAATTCCCTTTCAAAACCTTTTTTCCTGCCCAGCCGATACCAGTCACGAGGCCGGAAAGAACCACCGCATCCATGATTGTTTTGACAAGCTTATTGTCAGACATTTGACAATATACTTTGCAACAAAATTTTAAATGAAATAACTTGGCGGGTTTGGTTTTAACTTCTCATCAACTTTTTGTTTTTTTTGCCAATCTGTTAAGACGATGTTCGCTTTCATCATCTTCATTTAATAACAAACCATCAGGAGCTTCATAAAAAACTGCATAAAAAACTATGATGATCAAAAAGTGAATCCATGTCTAAAAACGCTAATGATTCGTTATAACTTAAGTGAGGGCAAATAATTGATAAAGCTCTTTTCTGCACTCGTTCTAAATCATTAATTAGGTAATTAGGCAGAGATGAATGAAAAACTGGTACAGCATAGTCACAGACAGATCTAATACAACATGTGTAGAATCTTACTAAGTCTGATGTAGGGACCCTAGCACATTTAAGCTGTCTAAGAAAATAAAGTCGTTTAGACGCTTTCTTGATAGTTTCGTTAATGTGTAAGTTCCAAGAGAGATTGTTTGTAATAGTCACTCCAAGTAATTTGGCATTCTGAACTACTTCAAGATCTTGACCATTAATGAATAAAGGTGGTAGATCAGCATTGTTCTTAGAGAATGATATACGGATTTCCTTACACTTGTCGATGTTCAATTAAAACCGGTTATCTGCGGACCAGTCCACCACAGAATCGACATATTCTTGAGCACTACTTGACTGACCTTTGGGAATGATTTTGGAAACTGTTGTGTCGTCTACATACTTCCATAACAATGCATCAAGAATGGAGAAGTCATTGATGATGATGACGAAGAGCCATGGGCCCAGTTTGGTACCCTGAGGAACACCAGAGGGCACCAAACCCCATTCAGATACACATCCTTCGGCAAGTTTTGTTCTTTGCTGACGATTGGTAAGGAAATCGATAATCCAATTAATGGAGTGAGGCAAGTTCAAAGTACTTAGCTTAGTGATAAGAATCTTGTGATCAATGAGGTCAAAGGCTTTCCTGCAATCAAATAAGATAGTTCTAACAGAAGAGCCGTTGCCATCTGTAGCGTTCGTCCAGCAATGAATCATTTCCAGCAAAGCTAGGGTCGTAGAGGATTTCAGTACAGCGCCATATTGACGATCGACTAAAACTCGTAGGGCGGCAGGCTTGACATAATTAGTAATGACTAAATCCTCAGCCAGTTTAGAAAGACATGGTGTAAGGGAAATAGGTCTTAAATCCTTTTTTACATCTTTAACTGGTTTCCTTTTAGGAATAGGTGTGACATCTGCGAGTTTCCACATGCTGGGTAGGCGTTGTTCCTTAAAGGAGGCATTTAGGACTTTAGTGATAGGATACGCAAGAAACACTGCGTATTCCTTCAAAAGCCGGTTAGGGATGCCATCAGGGCCACAGGCTTTGTTTGAATCCAGCTTGCACAACAATTGGTAAACCTGATGTTCAGGTACTTCCAGGAATTCGGGTGCGTCCTCTAAGGGTAGTGGCACAAGAGGGTCGTCTAACCGGTATTCTTGTAAGGGTTCTAGGAGTGCACCGTTGAGTGAGTTTGCAAGGTCTTCCGGGGGTAGATTGTTAAGTTCAGGTACGTTAATGCAGTTACGTAGGTCGCCTGAGCATAAGAGTGAGCAGCTTAACTTCATTCCTCCATCTTTATCTTTGAGGTGTTGGATGTTGGATTTGTAGAGCTTTGATTTGCAGAGTTTATGTTTGCGATTGACAGTGTTTCTATAAAACTTGTACTGAATGGAGTTGGGGCCCAGGTCGTGGAAGATATTGCCACCAAAATTGTTCTTGAATAAGCCAGTGCCATTGATATTAATGGTAATAATAATAATCAGAGGATATGATAGGTGCAAAAAAGGCTAGATAACTAGAAAAACTTAAAAGTAGGGAGCACAAAATAAACGTGTGCTGCCTGCGAGGCGCTCAACACAAGATTCATACCTTTTGGAATACTTCTCAACCTCTTTGTCAGTTAGGCGCTTCACCTACTCGTGAGTCAACTGCACGCTGATGGTGTCCTTGGCCTTCCCTGTCGACACCAGCACGGCCAGCTGCTCACGAAGAGTAGGAATGTCAGGACCAGCGGCGGCCAAATTCAGAACACCATCAGCTGGTGAACCCGATGCCTCTGCTTCCAGCATGTTCATAGCTTCTGCTGCCAGCTCCTCTTCTGCCATTGTTATATTTAACTTCTCTTTTTTAATTCGGAAACAACCGCACTCCAAAGGAGTGCCGCAGCGAGAAAACAAGGAAAGAAAACTTTCGCTCTTTCAGCTTTGAAATCATGTTTTTGCACTCCTCTTGGGGCAGATCGCCTGCATAGTCATCAAAGACGACCTTCATGGTCCTGACCGAGGGGTTGTAAAAAATAACAACCGCCGCAATGTTCTCCCGAAAAGACGCTGTGATGCTGGTGTACTTTTGGGTCAGCACCCAAACACTGATGCCGATGTGCCTTGCTGAAAAGGCGAGATGCACCAGCTGGCCTGTGCGCTTTTTTACCTCTTTCAAGGCGGCGCAGTCGTCAAGGATTATGAGGGTTTTGGCTCCATCAAAAACAAAAGTCTCAATCTTCAACCAGTTCCATCTCGTGCTGCTCGCAAATTATCACATCCACCCATGGATTGTTTTCCCCAAATCGGAAGAGGGTCTTGTTGTGAGCGAATGTCGGGCAAATAAGCACGATGAAGTCGAACTTGCCGCGGAAAGGACCCCTGAGCTGGTCAACCATGAACCTTGTTTTGCCTGAATTTGTCGGCCCCACAATGAGAGCGTTAAAGGGAATGTTATCCGGGTTCATGTTGCCTTATTAGTATTGCACAGATTCCAATTGCCGGTCCAACAGGTTAAACTGCGAGTCGCTGATTGTGAAAACATGGCAATTGACCTTTCCAGATCCACTGGCGATCCGCTTGATCTCGTCCTTCGTGTTGACAAGCCTCACCCCGCTTCCGTGCATTTCCTGGGATGCCGTTGACCGCAAGTCAATCACAAGCCCGAAGCGTTCACCTGTGTAAAACTTTGTTAAATTCATGTGTTGTGTTTTGTTCGTCTTTTTCATGAAAAAGCGGCTGACTTCCTCCCAAATGTCCTTGCCGTCGAGGCCGTTGTTGTACAGTCGGTCGGGTGAGCCGTTAACCGTGATGCTTACTTTTGTGATGTCGGGTTTGAAAAACTTTTCCAAGTCCCTTGCTCCTGCAGTGTAAGGCTCGATGAAAAGAAGAATTCCTTTCAAGGACCTTTGTGGGTTGCGCGGAGGTTTAGATGCGTTGCGGATCCCTTTGCAAGTGACACAACCTATTCCCGATGCACATGGTCATACAGGAACTCTGCCCCGGAGGTATAAACACTCTCCGCCTCTTTGGCCAAAGTTTCGCTTCGCATCATTTCGTACTCGATCTGGATGTTTGTCAGCTTGTATTTGAGTTTCGTTGTGTCTGAGCCTTTCACGACATTATCAGCATTTGCGAGGGTAAGTTCGAACAAAAGGTTGTTGTAAAGAGCTTGAGGGTAAAAGATTCTGTGGTCAGACAGGATCTGATTGTCGAGCCGGATACAGTATTTTTTCTTGTTAATGGTTTCCAATTTGGTTTCCACAGCAACACCTGAAGTGGGCTTGTTGCCGGCATTTGAGCGAATCTTGTTGAGGTTATCGCTCTGGATGCCTTCCAGAAGCATGTTGTCCCGCTCCTCCTGGGAAAGGAAAAGGTCCTTCCAGATTTTGAAAATGCCGTAGCCAACCGTGTCCTGCAGAATGGTGCCCACATACTTCACGACCAGCTTGTCAACCAGCGCCTGCGAGACATTTTGCATGAGATAGTTGTTGGCGTGGCTGCCAGTTAAATCAATGTCGAACAACAGGGAAAGCGATCCGGGGACGAGGACCTCGTTTTCATTAAGTTTGGGAACTGAAGCATAAAGAGTCACACCAGGGCTGGCTTCACTCTTATCAAAGGTTATACGATTAACCTTGCACTCGGCTTTCATCGTGCCAAGCTTTTTTTCTTTGTGCGTTGGAAGAAGATTTTCATGCACAGCGGCCATGATATAACCTGGAGTTGAAAAGTTCAATTGAAAATAAATTTGGAAGATATCAAATACGCCATGGCAGAAGGTGGCTATGACGCGGAAATGGAGGACCCTCTTTTGGGACATAAAGATGATGATGATGACGAAGAGGAGGTCAACACAACCGGTAGATTTGATTTGGGTGGGCCTGGCGCCACATCGACTCCACACGGTGAGCATGTTCCAATAAAAACATGGCAGACTGAGCAAAGCGGGCTCCAAGACATATCTTATGCTGAAATGTCTTTTGGTGGAGAAACACCAAGACAACGCTCTTGGAGAGATTTGACAACTGTTTCCAGAAGCAAACCCTCTTGCGGTTGAATCTGATTACAACCCAAAAAATGGCAGACTTATGGTCAAAATTCCGGGCTCCAGTAAATGGCACGATCTTTAAACACAAAATAGGGGAGGCGCCAGTGAACGCCATCTTAATCCAAGTCTGCCGAAACAAATGAATCTGTTATTGCTGAAAAGGAGGGTGAAATACGTGACCTGCGGCGAGAATTACAAGATAAGCAAACTCAATTTGCAAAATCAAATGTGCTACAGTACCGCCTGAAAGTATTGACCCATCGGGACGAGGCAATACCTCGTCTATACCGCGGATAGTGGCCGTGCGTCCACCGCGGTATAAAAAAATTGTTCCCGCGGGAAAACCGAGGTACAATTTTGCCACGTGAATACCGCGGGATTAGACGAGGTAATGCCGCAGGGAAAGAACAATGACGATTAATTCCAGGTGTCAAAAAAGCGGAAGGACTGTAAGGTGCGAAGATTCACGGACATAAAAATAATGCTATGCGTGATTTGCGTATGGACTCGTAATTTTTGAACCGGCCTCTATATAATGTCTGTAATTTAAAATTGAAGTCTTTGAAACGCTAAGGGGCTTGCCCTGGTTAAACGCCTGCCTTGGTTAAACGCTGTATTTCACATGTGAAGTACGGCATTTGTCCCAATTCTTGGCTTGCATGTCACGCAAGTATCACGCAAATAAAAAATAAAATCGCTCATCTTTCAATAAATTAAGTCAAGAAATTGGGATAGTGTAGAAAAGTCATAAATAAACAACGTATCAAAGTTTCAGCGTTGTGCGATATTCCGAACTCGAGTTATTCAGTAAAGGGTACAACTCAAAATTATAGTTTTTAGTATGGAGACGCCATGCTGGCACCGTGTTCCTGTGAGGAACCCCAACATGGCGGTCGGAAATCCATTGGAAATATCTGGAGCTCACTTTTTCTCTCGCAAAAGATTTTTTCTCTCTGCTAAACTTCAAAACATTCGCATAGACACTTCTCCTAACATATTGGTTATTCAGAACTTGAAAACACAACGTAAATAGATATTTTCGCTTACGTGATATGTTTCTCAGACGCAACCACAATGTCAGGCATTGTAAAAAAAATCTAAATTCAAACTGCTTTATTTTCAAAATAAAGAATGCTACTGAGCTGAAAACATGCAAGCAGATATATCTTTAAAATGTCTTTAACCTGATGTGGTAAAACCTCAAAATTTTTAAGTTTAGTTTTTTCTGACGATGCGTGCTGATTTTATTTGGATCGGCTGAGGCGTTCTTCACGGCTGGCCTTTTCTTCCCTTCTAAACTTAATTCGCAGACAACTTGGGAAATTTTAAAATTTCGTCTATAGAATGACAAAATTCTTAACTTGACATACTCTGATGTTCGAACCATCTTTGTTCCGGAGCTCACGTTGTGTTGTCGTCACATGCTGTGCTCGAATTTGCATAAAATGCCGATACGCACCAACAACCAATTGAATTTTTGGATTTGTTCAATCTCGGCCTGCCTTACTTAGAATTTCTTGGTAATTTGTTCGCTTCCCTTAATATTTTAGTTCTAAATAACTTCGAGTCAATCTAACAATGTTTTGGTTCTGTGATAAGCTTAATTCAAAATTCCTGTCCGGTTGCCGGACATTGAGACATAACATGTAAATTGATATTCGTGCTCTGAGCAGCATAACATGTAAATTTCATATTCATGCTCTGAGTGTCACAAAACATGCCGAAATATTCTTTCCTTTCTTTCTTTCCATCAAGATGCCAACAGATCTGTTTACAGGTCACATTCCACAGGTCAGCACACACTGTACATGAATAAAACTTTGAAGCCGAACTCTACGCGAGCGCGCCGAGCATAAATGCGCTTCGAAGATTCGATTCAAAATAGCCGCTACAATCGCTAATATCAAAATAATTTACAATCAAAATATTTCTCCACAAATTTTTATTTATGGTCGGATTCTAACAACAGAATCATTTCTGCCCATGTATCAAAAAAGCTGATAGATTTATGTGTAGCGACCATGACTGTTTTTCCTGTTCAAGATTTCCTGCCGAAACGTTTAGGTGCTACTTTGTCACTTGAAACACAAAGGAAACAAAAGCCTATTCAAACTCGACCGCAGTATTTTATTACCTTGGTTTTACCTTGGTTAACTTTCCTGCGGCAACTTTGGAGCCTGACCGAAAAGTTCCCTTGGCAAAAAAGCGGCCTGCCTCGGGAATACCAAGGGAAAGTCACGAGGAGGTCATGCGGCAAAGATGCGGAAAAGGGGACAATACTTTCAGGCGGTACTGTACTTTCAAAAAAGGACGAAGCCGAAGCAGAAGCAGAAGTGCAACATCTGAGAAACAAAATATATGATATTGATTCAAAAATTGCACAATATGACAATCAACACGGCACTAATGTTGAAATTGAGGCAAATGTGCGCGAACTGCTTCATCAGAAAGGAAGTCTTGAAAAAACATTGGCTGCCAAAACAAAGGAGGCTCAGGCTCTTCAGAAAGAATTCGGTGAAAAAAGAAATGTTGCAGAAAAGATTGACGAAAAAAACTGAAAGAAACGGCCGATCTTCGAAGAAGGCTTAATACGACAAAAAATCTTGCTGATCTTAATGAAGAGATTGATGAACTAAAAGAAAAAAGAAAAAAGGGGAAGAACTGCAAAAAGACCTGAACACAGGAATTGCTGAAAAAGAAGCATCAAAAGAAAGGGAAGCTGAATACAAAGAAAGGCTTAAAACTTTGGAAGCGGATGTTGCAGAAAGAGAAACAGATCTCCCGCTTCGCGAAAGAATAAAAGCTATCTTCAAAAAATGCGGCGTCACAGTGATGGCGATTGTTCTCACCGCCGGAGTCACAATCGGGGCCGTTGTTGGCGCCATCACCAACACTTTGAAAGCCCTCAGTAAAGGGCTGGGAAATGGCCAGAAAGCAATCGGACAAAAAATGGCTTCTCTTCTGCCAGGACTGATCAGCTCGATAGTTTCTTTCCTTTTCAAAACTGCGGGCGATGCCATCAGTTTTCTGGCTGAGCATACCTGGCTGATTATTTTGGCTGTTGTTGCCTTTCTGGTGGAGATGTATGGGAAGAAGAAGAACCGCTATTTTCAGCTTTGCGCCGCCCCAGTGAAAAGAACACCACCCCTGCAAGTAAAAGGGCGCCTATCACAATAATTATTTTGTTCACGTCGTGGGCGTCGTTTCCTGAACCTGCCGGTGGGGTTGGTTCGGTTTCCAGATTTGGCGTTGGTTTTGTATTTTCCTGTTGTGGCTGTGAAGTTGGAATTTGTGGTGTTTCTTTTGCAGCTGCCTTGTGGATTGGGTTTGACGGATGGCTGTTCAGCTGGTTGACCTTTGAAGAACCGCCAGCCATCAAGCGAAGGGCCGCTTTTTTTGTGCCCTGGTTTACGTCGTTGTTTATCCCAAGGCTCATTTCATTTGTTGCCTGTTTCAGTCTGTTGTTGTACCCAACCACGCTGCCTGTGTTAATTATCATGTTGCTCGGCATAAGCCAGGTGCCCGGACAAACAGCCAGATTCAGCCTGACTTTTGCCTCATCCACAGCCAACTGATAACGTTGCACGCTCTTGGCCATGTTTGGTTGCCTTATCGCATCTTCCATCAAACAAGAAACTCGTTGCGCACCTCCACTGCACGCCCTCCATCTCCCAGAATGCTACTTCGAACATTTAGCTGGGCGCCCAAAATGCAGTAAACAAACGCCTCTATTGACTGATTTATTCTTGACAATCCAGCTGGTGTAAGACCGCTGGATTCATTGGGGCAGAACCAATCCGCTTGACTTTCGGCGTCGCTTTCAGGTTTTATGTAAAGAATCGCCTTCCCTTTGCTTGCGGAGCCGCCTTCGTCACTGAACTTTTCATAGCCTGGTTATTTTGCTCCCGTTTTGTAGGGGCCACAGACCCAAATGTAAACACTGCCCAGTCCGTGATTTGCACCATTTGTAAAACAAAAATCGGTTGAGGATCAATACCAAACTCATTACAAATTCTTTTGTATGAAGCCACATCATACTTGTTGTTTATCAATTAAAGGTTGGATCGTTGGGCAAAGCGCTTATGTTTTGAATTCCACCCATTTGAAACAGGATCCACCTGATTGTGAAATAGACATGGAATTGAAAAAAAGATCTTATCTGGGGTGGCAAACTAAACGTTTTGTTATTTTCGAAAATCTCACGACCAATGCTGCAGCCGGTTGTAGCACACCAAACAGCAAAGTTAAGCTGTTGATGCCAATATGACATATTTGGACCGGCTAGCCATTTATTTGCCTCTTTTCCTGAATGATGAGTAAGATCTAATTGTTGAAATATATCCCTTAATTTCATTGAAAAATGTTGGTCTGGTGTTACATAAATATCGATTGGGCTGCTGAATATCTTTTGCAAACTACTCTTTGGCGGTTTCTAAAGGATATAGCAGGTAAATGCAAATTTAAGTTTTTAAAATCTTCTCTTATCATGAGCTGGTGTGGAACCCCAATCTTCCCAGCCCCAGAGCCTTTTTCATCGCCTCGGGCCAATACTTTTTTTGTCGGCATAGGGGAATTTCAAAAAAAACTCAGCCTAAGCCTTGTCTTTGCATTTTTTGAAATTTGGGCGGCCTCCGGCGTTTGGATCCACTGCAAAAAATTTGCCATCTTATGAAAGGGTGATATTTTCAATTGAATGTTAATGTGCGCTTGAATAAATGGTTGTGATCACCATTTCCACAAACTGACAACCCCTGCACCATCTTTTTCGATGAGTTTGTTCCGAAAGCTGATTACCGGTATGTCCAGCTTATTTCCTGCTCGCTTTGTAATTCTTGGCTTGATTTGAAACAGGCTGAGAGAATTTGGTTTTTAAATGCCCACAATCAAATTCGTCTACAAAAGCCTTTCCTCCGGGGCCAATACTTTTTTGTCGGCATAGGGGAATTTCAAAAAACTCAGCCCAAGCCTTGTCTTTTGCATTTTTTGAAATTTGGGCGGCCTCCGGCGTTGGATCCACTGCAAAAAATTTGCCATCTTATGAAAGGGTGATATTTTCAATTGAATGTTAATGTGCGCTTGAATAAATGGTTGTGATCACCATTTCCACAACTGACAACCCCTGCACCATCTTTTTCGATGAGTTTGTTCCGAAAGCTGATTACTGGTATGTCCAGCTTATTTCCTGCTCGCTTTGTAATTCTTGGCTTGATTTGAAACAGGCTGAGAGAATTTGGTTTTTAAATGCCCACAATCAAATTTTGTCTACAAAAGCCTTTCCTCCGGAGCATTACACTCCCAAAGGTCTGGCAAAAACCCTCAATTCTATTTTTAAACAACTCAACGCCGACTTATTCGCCGAGGCAAACATCCCCACAGGCATTGTGGTAATCACAAACCCTAAAAGCCAAAAACTTCAGTTTTCTCAAAATTGGCAAGATTTTCTTGAAGTACCCTGGTGCCTTGATACGGATAAATTTATTTCAAAGCTCAACGTCCCCAGTGTATTCTTTGTGTACTGCGACTTGGTTGACAAAGACCAAAATTTGTTGAATGGGGGAAAAACAAACCTGCTTACCAAGTTTGACATTGTGGGGGAGGCTTTTAAAACAATAAACTATCGTGCGCCCCGAACAGCAAGCATTTTGTGCCGCTTCGACAGACAAACCTGTGAACATTGTGACTCTGTCAGTCAAAGATGAAAATGGAAAACTGTTTAATTTCCGCGGACAAAGGCTTTACTTTGAGTTGATGATAATTTAGAGAAAAAATTTGACTATTGCCGGATGAGGATGTGTTGCCATTTGCCACTGTGGCATCTGCTCCACCCGAAAGCATTGCAGAACATGAGTATATGCAGCTATATCCCAATCTTCCAATGCCGAAACTTTTCGGGTGACTGAGCTCAGCAAACTTGAAAAACAAAATTTCTGATGAGGTGGAGCACTACAGAGTTGTGCTAAAAAAAATACAAAAAGGCTCAAAAAGCCTGCAGCTATGCTGTTGCTGGTCTTGCAG
>JAEMWC010001266.1:37500-127500 GCA_016490735.1 Pachyseris speciosa | reverse complement strand
TACAATGAAGGTTTGTTTTGCTGCGGCTGACTGCAAAAATACACACACATGTAAAGTGGGGTTCTGGTCACTGTTCGCGCGAGCAACACAACATCATCCCAATCAACGAGGAGCGGCGCGACGTGGCGATTGGGATGATGTTGTGTTGCGAGTGCGAACTGTGCCAGAACCCCCACTTCACATGTGTGTCGGAAAAATAGAAACCTTCCCGATTTTCCCGATTTGTACCCGACCATCCCAGACGATCGGGGATGTCTACGATCTCCAGAAAAGATCCCTAGAGATCTCTAGATCTCTAGAGATTAAGACATCTCTAGATGTCTAATCTGGGAGGGTCGGGAAAGAGTGAAATCCCCGACGGTCTGGGATTTTCCTGACATATGAAAACCTGGCTGTACCACCGCAGACGCCGGGACAAATGTTTCCATATGTCTGCAACGTGTCGCAGACCGATCGCCGATTATGGCGCCGATCGTGTCGTAGACCGATCGCAGACCATTAAGATTGTATGGAAACCAAGCTTTACAAAGACGTCATGAAAGTAGAAATTAAAGTAGTAAATATTAATATAATGGAGGTGATACGAATACTGTCTGAAGGATATTAATCATCTGATTATTTATTATTAAGTTTTAAATTACGCTGTACAATTATTACATAGTTACTTTAATAAAAGATGGGAAGTTTTGTATTAATGTATTGAGATCAACACAAGTGTTCTTGTACTCTAAAAACTGCAGTAGGGTTTGTTGAAGGTGATTTTTCAAGAATGTTTTGTTTTTCGCCCGTAGGTATTCGGGAGTGCATTTTATATTGAACATTCAATGCGAGAAAAGGGATGGCTCTGTTGGCCTTCACAAAAAAATGGTTGGTTCTTCCGCTTCTGCTTTCGACTCCGACAATTTCACTGGATCATCATAAGTGACGGAGTCGAGACGGAGTCATAAGCGGTGTCGGAAGAAAAGGAAACGTTCTGATTCTTCCGACTCCGCTTATGACTCCGATTTTTTATTATCAGTGAGTCATAAGAGTTCTTACTACTCCGACTACGACTCCAACTTTGACTCTGTCGCTAGTGAAAATCAGCCTTAAGATTATAATCAAAAGCCTCGCGTAAAATCAGGGGCACCCAACGACAAGTTTCGGTAGATATCTGTGCACTCGGATTTCCGTAACTCATACGTGAGATTCGCAGTTGGGAAATAGCCCATAGCACTGAGATTTTCTCCCTAAGATCTCATAGCCCCTGAGATTTTTTGAAAGGTCGTAATCGCTGTTTTTGGCACTCAAAAACGTCAACTTGCATTTTCGGAAAGAAAATAGTTCCCTATAAAGCTCGTGGAAAGTTTATTTCAGCTTGCATTTTCTAAAAGGAAGATTTTGTTCCCTAACATCTACGGGCAATTAAACTATCAGCTAGGGAATCCGAACAGATGAACTTCTTCTAGCTTATCAAAACATCACTTTAAACAGACTTCAAACACCATAAGGTACTTAAAAATGCCTTTGTAATACTTTTGGTTGATTTGGCTCGTTGGGTGCCCCCGTAAGATCAAGTACTGTTTTTGGTGTAGACGATCCTACAATCCCAACATGATTTCCGCAAGATGGTGACTTGGTGTGCATGGGATAGCGAAAGTAGTATAGTACTTGGGGGTCCTAGCGCATTTTCCACAACAACGCATTTTCTAACCAATTTTCCAAGGTCAAATTTTCATAATTCATACATCATGTGGAATCAGGCATGGTTCACACATCATGTATGAGCTAGCGCATTTTCCAAGGTCAATTTCTCGGAAAATTACCATACGTAACTTTCTCGGAAAAATAGTACTTGAGTTATAAATCAACAGTATTCCTGGAGAAACGGCTGATTTCAATAGTCTCGGGAGTAATGAGTATAAATCAACAGTATTCCTGGAGAAACGGCTAATTTCAATAGTCTTGGGAGTAATGAGTATAAATCAATAGTATTCCTGGAGAAACGGCTAATTTCAATAGTCTCGGCAATAATGGGTACTGCCAAGGTCAAGGTCATCTATTTAAGTACTCTAGAATGTGAAAATCATTTAAAGAAATGTCGCTTTAGGTTAAATGGAGAATGACGAAAGAAAGAAATCTCCGGGCCTTGGAAAAGCCCTCTCAAATCAGGTCAGGTAGCCAGATGGTAAATGGCCTGTATCAGAAAAATATTGGATCAGGTAGCCAGATGGTAAATGATCCGAGTCAAAAAATTATATATCCTAATAGTATAGACATGGAAAATAGAAATAGTATTTTCAAAGAATTATTGAAAAGATTAGGCCGTATGGATGTTGGTGAGATGAGGCGATTAGTTAGTCTCGCTGATAACATCAAAAAGCAGAAGCCAATTCCAGCACCTCGCAAGAGTGTGAAGCAGATGGTTAAAGATTATGAAGACAACATAATTCTTCCACCATCACAATTTAGAGATAGACCAGTACCAAAACAAGAACTAAAAAACTAGCCCCAATACCAGAACCAAGGACTAAGATAGAGCAAACAGATAAAGCTCTCAAAGGATACACCAAATCATTTCAAATAGATATCAAAAATTACAAAGACCCGCTATTACAACTGCAAAACACAAGAAAGGCTGTAGCGTACCGTCTTGTAAGTTTACTAAAATCAATGAAAGGACTGAAATTCGTTGAAACACTAAAGGTAACATTCAGAAAAATGTCTGATGGTGAAATAATACATAAAACAGCCTTTTTCAACAGTCCACCTCAAACAATTATAAATAATCTCCAGATCAGTGAATCACTTCAAGCGTCAAAACAAAATATATTAAATAAGATTGCAGTTTGGATTTCAGAAGGATCTGGCTGGGTGTGGAATCAGTCGACAAGCATTTTCTAAATGTTGTAATATATCAGCCAATGAAAGGCTCATCATATATCAAACTACCCCCAGAATTAATGAATAAAATGAAGGGATTGATTAACATGAAGAATAAAGACAATGAATGCTTCAGATGGTGTCACATCAGACATTTGAATCCACAAGATAAAGACCCTCAGAGAATAAAAAAATCTGATAGACAACATATTAATACGTTAGATTATTCTGGCGTTGAATTCCCCGTCACAACTAAACAGTACAACAAGATAGAAAAACAAAATGAGATCAACATCAATGTATTTGGTTATGAAAACAAACAACCATATCCAATTTACGTTTCAAAAGAAAAGTATGAAGACTGTTTGAATCTTCTATTGATTACAGAAAATGAAAACAAACACTACGTTTTAATCAAAGATTTCAAAGGTTCATGTATAATCAAAACAAAGCACAAAGAAAGAAAACACTTTTGCATGCACTGTCTACAATGTTTCAGCTCAGAAAGAGTCTTGAATGATCATGTGGACAACTGCATACTGGTTAATGGCACACAAGCAATAAAGATGCCAAACAAAGACAATAATATTCTAAAATTCATCAACTTCCATAAACAACAGCAAGTACCATTTGTAATCTATGCTGATTTTGAGGCTATAACTGAGAAAATACACGGTTGTCAACCCAACAATGATAAATCATACACTGAAGCCTATCAGAAGCATACTGATTGTGGATATGGTTACAAGGTTGTTTGTTGTTATGATGATAAATACAGCAAGCCAATACAAATATACAGGGGTGAAAAGGCTGTATACAAATTCATGGAAGCTATGTTAGAGGAAGTTAAATATTGCAAGAAGATTGTTAAAGAATTCAACAAACCATTGAAAATGACTGAGGATGATGAAGAGAAATTCCAAAAAGCCAAAGAATGTCACATTTGTGATAAAAAATACACTGAAAAGGATATCAGAGTACGAGATCACTGTCACATTACTGGCCAGTATAGAGGATCAGCTCATCAAGAATGTAACCTGAAACTTAGAGTTAACCCAGAAGAAGTGAAGATACCTGTTATATTTCACAATCTAAGAGGTTATGATAGTCATTTTATTATGCAGGAGATTGGAGCCATTGTCAAGAAACACACATTCACAAATAAAAAAGGTGAAAACTGTCAAATGAACATCAATGCTATCCCAAATAACATGGAGAAGTATATGGCTTTCATGCTTGGCAATCACTTGACTTCTTGATAGTTTCCAGTTCATGAGCTCTAGTTTGGAAAAACTTGTAGGCAATCTACCAAAAGAAGCCTTAAAATACACCTCACAAGAGTTCAAGGGAAAGGATCTTGATCTGATAGCACAGAAAGGTGTTTATCCATACGACTACATGGACAGTTTTGATAAATTCAATCAGAAGCTACCCTCAAAAGAAGAATTCTATAGCATACTGAGTGATACGCATATATCAGATGAAGACTACACACATGCTCAGACTGTGTGGGAACATTCTCCTTAAACAACATGGGTGAGTATCATGATCTGTACCTTAAAACAGATGTACTCCTGTTGGCTGATGTATTTGAGAACTTCAGAAGAACATGTCTCGAGTACTACAAACTGGATCCGTGTCACTACTTCACATCTCCTGGTTTGTCATGGGATGCTATGCTGAAGATGACTGATATCAAACTGGAATTGATGACTGACATTGATATGTTCCAGTTCATTGAGAAGGGTATGCGAGGTGGTATCAGCTATATTGCAAATCGTTACGGTAAAGCTAATAATAAATACATGAAGAAGTATGATGAGAAGGCGCCCTCAAAGTACATCATGTATCTTGATGCAAACAATCTATACGGATGGGCAATGAGCCAATACCTCCCAACTGGCGGATTCAAATGGATGACTGAGAATAAAATGAATAATCTCAACCTGGCAAAGTATAGAGAAGACAGCAATAAGGGTTTGATTCTGGAAGTTGATCTGGAATACCCCAGGAGTTGCATGATCTGCATAATGATTACCCGCTTGGACCAGAGAAGGTGAAAGTAACTGGAGACATGCTTTCAGATTACTGTAAAGACATAGCAGAGAAATACAATATATCGACTGGTTTGGTACATAAACTGATGCCAACATTAAGCAACAAAGAGAAGTATGTTCTGCATTACAGGAACCTCCAATTATACACAGACTTAGGTTTAAAGGTAACAAAAATCCACAGAGTGCTAGAGTTCAAACAATCACCTTGGCTGAGACAGTACATTGATTTCAATACACAGAAAAGAACTAATGCCAAGAATGCTTTTGAGAAAGATTTCTTCAAGTTGATGAATAACTCAGTATTCGGCAAAACTATGGAAAATCTCAGAAAGAGAGTAGATGTCAGATTGGTGACTGATGAGAAGAAGCTATTGAAATTAGCCAGTAAACCAACTTATGTTAGCAGTAAGATATTCAATGAAAATCTGGTAGCAGTGCATAAGATCAAAGAAACACTAACTCTAAACAGGCCGGCATATGTAGGAATGTGTATTCTTGATCTCAGTAAGACGCTTATGTATGATTTCCATTACAACTACATTAAACAAAAGTACGGTAATAAGGCTAAGCTGCTCTTCACTGACACGGACAGTTTGACATATGAAATTGAAGCAGAAGATGTCTATAGGGATTTCTGGAATGATAAAGATAAATTCGATAACAGTGACTATCCTGAAAGCTCGCCATTCTCCGATAAGACCAATAAGAAAGTGATTGGTAAGATGAAAGATGAGGCTGCTGGAGTCCCAATATGTGAATTCGTAGGACTGAGATCAAAGATGTATAGCTATATTAAAGATGATCAGAAAGGAGGAAAAACAGCAAAAGGAATCAAAAAGAACACAATCAAAAATGAAATCAAGCATGAAAATTATAAAGACACTCTATTCAATGATAAACAAATGTATCATAAAATGAAAACAATCAGAAGTGAAAACCATCAATTAGGAAGCTATGAAATCAACAAAGTATCACTCAGCTGCTTCGATGACAAAAGATATTTATCAAAAGACGGAATCAACAGTTATGCTTATGGCCATCACAAAATAAATAGCCAGGAATAAAAATATTCTTGGCTACCAAAATAGCAAATACAGTATAATACTGACCTCTCTAACATATATAGGTTAGATAAAAGTTAGTCTTTTCTTATACGTGATAAATACAATTTGCTTTCTTCCATGTGTTTGGTTATTTCAAAAATTAAATCTTCAAAACAATTGCTCATAATGTATTTGCACTTGTTTTTCTCATACATTTGCTTCATATTTGTTTGTTTTTCCGACACTTGGTATACACCAGTGGGACTTTTGAATTCAAGACAAAGAGCATTGTATTTTCTGGTTGGATTCATTAACATCAAATCACATTGTCCAGACATATATCCTTTGTTATAACTTCTGATTCTCATATTTGAGCTTATTTGATTTTCACCTAAACCGGCTATCATTAATGCGTCTTCATATTTCTTTCTGATGAATGAAACAATCTTGCAGTGCAGATCATTTTCACTTCCAATCATCAGCATGTTATTACTTCTGTCATTGAACTGTTTGTAATATCCTGTTTTCTGATTGATGGTAATACTTTTGATGTAACCCAATGTTTGAATTTTATGGCTTCCTGTTTTTTAGAGGACAGTATTAGTGAATAAAATCCTGATTCATTTATAAAAAAACATTTGAAAGTTTTTTCAATGGCCTCAGCACGAGGTAACGTTTTGTTACATCGTGAATCAGTGGCCTCAGCACGAGGTAACGTTTGTTACATCGTGAATTTATGCTTATTTTGTGGTCTCTTAAGATTCTATCATCAGATAAAACATGATCCTTGATTGCTTTTGTGGATTTTTATAGTCAAGAATAAAGCTATGTCTCTTCCTCTGAACCATATTTCGTTTTTATCATCGAGATAACAATCTATTGAAACGTCTAATTCTTTATTATCGTAGGAATATTTTTGCATCTACATATATGTTAGATAATTTTCTTTAAATCCTTGAATGGTATCCAACTGTTGAAGTCATCACTATATCCCTTCCACTTCACCAAAGCTTGTTTCTTCTTGTAATCTCTGCGAATGACTTTATCAATACGGAATACATCCTGTTTAGCCTTTAATAACTCAGGTTCATAAAAACTCCCTTCAATTTCTTCATCGTTGTGATCTTTTAGTTTGTAAGTGATTGGATTAGTGTATTGGATTTTATCAACTGTAAACACTTCTTCAGTCCAATTTGGTGTATAGCCCTTGTCGAACACAATCCGTTTATACTTGGATATTCGGACCTTATCACCTATTTTAAATTTTAGTTTTTGTTTTAATGGCTCCATATCACCATACAAATTGAAGTAAACAGTTCCTTCATTCCTCTTTTTACTAGCCTCTGTAGGTGTCATCTTTGTGCTTGAATGTTTGGTATTATTATACTGTTTCACTAATTTTGGTAACATGTCTAAATACTGTGTATTACCTTGAACAGTGAACTGCTTCCACATTTTGGACTTCATTGTCCTATTCCATCTTTCAACTACTGATGACTTCTCTTCATTCTCAGTTGAGTACATCTGTACACTATGTTTCTCTAGCAAGTCCTTCAAGTGTTTGTTGTAAAACTCTTTTCCCTTGTCGACCCATAAATACTGTGGTTTTCTGCCTTCCTTGAATATTGTTTTGAATGCTTCAGTGACAGATTCACCTTTCTTATCCTTCAATGGGACAATCCAACCATATTTGCTGAAGACATCAATAACCATAAGAAGATATCGATAACCTTTATTCCATTTACTGAACTGTTGCATTTCAACTAGATCACTTGCCCATATTTCATCAATTTTATTTACAATCACACGCCGCCGAGTGAAATTTCGTTTTATGGGTGCATGTAATTCATCAGCTAGTTTTTCTTGCCAGTTTTCTTCACTCGACGGCTTTTTCCGTTTTTTGAAACACCAAGACCAAGTTTCTGTTTTTTGTCAATTAAGAATCTAGCTGTTTGACCCCATTTTGGCATCTCACCATATGGTATTTGATCTAGTGACTCGACCATTGTTCTATCACATTCACCTTTATTTTTTCCCATATCATAACAAATATCATGGTAAGCTGCTATTTCATCCACTTTGTTATAAGGTTGTACATTCCATTTCAAGACCTCACCTGTGTTTTTATCATACTCTAACTGTTTATCGAGGGGATTATAAGGTCCCATGTATTTATACTTCCGGGTGTCCATCCACTTTTCGGTTTAGGAAGCTTGCCAATAACCTTATGAATGTCAATAGCACCGCCATAATCTAATCCTTTGATATCTGTTTTGTAACGAATATTTGGTCTCACTTTTGTTGAGAGTTGTTTCAAAGCTTCTGACCCAACCTTTGTGATTGCAGGTTTTGCGAGGGAAAGTCCTTTGTCAATTAATTTCTTTTGCAGCTTTGGATTTCTCATTGCTTCAGAAGCATAATATCTTCCCATTTCAACACCTTTCTTTGCTAAATAAGGACTCCATGTTCTAAGAATCCTGTTAGCGCCATATCTGCGGCTGAATCTAGTATGCCCTTCCCTTTCTCACTTTTAACAAACTTAGTCTTAGTGATCCACACTCAGTACATTTACATTTCATCATTGTTCGACCATTTTTAGTCTTCTGATATCTTTCACTTCCTGGTACACATTCAGTGACTTTCTTCTGTTTAACACAATAAGATTTCATATACAAATGGGTTATATATTAGTTTCTCCCCAAATAATTCTTTGCTGTGTCGCCAACTAATTGACCCCAAGATGTCCAACCTTTGTTGTCTTTACCCTTCATTGCCCTGCCAAGTGAACCCATGAATTTAGGATCCGTAAACGGCTTTGGAATTGGTACACCATTTCAGATATCTTGGATCAAAAACTTTCTCACCCCATTCCCTTCTGGTCACTTTTGACAAACTTAGTCTTGATGATCCACATTCAGCATTTGCACTGCATCATTCTTCTCATTCTTTATTGTTTTAATAACTTCAGATCCTGGTACACATTCAGTCTGCTTCTTCTGTTTCACACAATATGATCTCATATATATTAAGTTGGATAAAATAGCTTTCCATTTCTCACATAAGACATTGGGAATATCTTAACAACTGATCCTTTATCATATCTGAAAGCATTGTCATCAATGAAATTAAATGTTGATGGACCAATGAATATAACATCATTTCCACAATTTATCACCTGCTCTTTTTTCAATCTGATATTAATTATTTTATCAATTTCATTAGCTTTCTTGATCTTCTTTCTTTGTCTAGTAGTTAAATCGACATACATTTCCACTAAGTTTGTCATAGAATACTGTTATATTATCCAAAGTGCATTTGATTACAACTCGCAAACCAATCAATCTGTTGACAACTATTATAACAAATATATTAACATCATCAATTATTTCGAATTCTATCATACTTTTATGTTAGATAGAAATTTATTAAATCTTTCATCATCAAATAATATTGTTAATATCATAGTACCTTTCTGACGTTCTAAAAGGTAGTACAAACACCATTGTTTACTCAATAACGGATCTCTAATATGCATTGATTCATTGAAACAATTCTTTTTCTCCATTTGAGCAGGTATCTCCTGTCCTGATGGATCAAAGTATTCTTTCTCATTATAGCACGCGTAATATTTGCCGACTTTTATTATTCCACTGTTTTTGTTTAACTTAACAGACATACATATACATTACATATTTTTGAAATAATTGATTATGAATCTATGATTGACTCTTGTGTCTGTGGGATTGAATTTTGCATTATGAATGACTTTCAATATGGGGGTCCCTTTCTGTCTTTCCAATAAATAGTATAAACACCAATATCCACACAAGACTGAATCTCTTTCTTGTATCTCATCTCCAGAGTATTCAAGTTGTTTTCCACTTGTAGCCATGTATTTCTGTACTTCTGTTGGCATCATTAAACCAAATGAGTCAAAGTATTCACAGTATCTATCACCAATTCGATAACATACCCAGTGAGTACCAGGTCCAATCTTACTGTCGAGATTGACTATCCCACATTCATTGTTTTTGATTTGTCTAGGAAGATTGTCTCTTGAAAATACTCCTCTAAAATGTTTTATTCCAAGTTGTTTAACCCAATTGATTAAATCAAAGTTGGATAAGGGTTTGTTTACAAAATGGTTCCTAGTATGGGGATTGAATTGAATGGACTGTTTTTGCCCAGTAGAAGTCCTTTTCCTTTGGTTTTTTTTTTCATTCCATAACCGATTGGGTTATTCCATGTACCAAAAACAGGAGGAGATTGCCATGGAATCATAGCATGTTTCCCACCTTTCTTTCTGGGTACAATGTCATCTGGAACATGAACAGGTATTGACCGTCTTGGACGGCTGCTTTCAACATGCAAACCTTTTCCAGTTAATTTTCTGATTGCTTCTATAGCCAAAGGAATTCCAATGCTGGCGAGTATTGTTCCAATACCCTTTCCAGTCTGCGCTTTTGTTGGTTTTATAACAACGTCTCCACCATACTGCATTTTTTGGATAACATCAGCCATCTGTCTCGTATTCAATAAATTTCCTACATTCAATAATTGGGATAAATTGGCATTAGGAATAAGAAATCCTCCTTTTTGTTTCTTTCCAAATAGTTTATCAATGCCGAGACTTGCTAATGAAGAAAGAGCACCTGTAGCCAATGCTGGAGCCGCTTTAGCTACTGCTTTACCTGCATAAGGCAATAGTCTTGTTCCAAGTGAAAAAAGACTGGACCAAAGAGAACCTCCTTCTTGGACTGATTTTCTGATCTGTGCTTTGGATATCTTTACATCAGCACCTGTTCCATTTCTCTGTGATTTGGCTAATTTTTTTATCTGTGTTTTTGTCAACATCATTTGATCACCTCCAGTGAGATCTCCATGTGCGAGTCTCAATGTTACCGGTGAATTTGTTTGTATAGCTTTTGCAAGCCTTTGCTTCTGACTTCCTGAAAGTCTTACTCCATGAGGATGATAAGTAGTCATATAATATATGTTTATACTAAATTATATTTAATATAAAACAATCATTTAATTTATTTAATTATTTAATTTACATTGATCTAAGAATTAATTTTCCATCAGTCTTTCTCATCTCAATATCCTGCTCATAGAGGACCAGTGCATACACACTGTAATCAGCATTTGTTGCAGCACTCAAAGTGTATTTGAAAGTCAGTTTTGTCATTCCATCTTTAATATCCTGTTTCTGTTTTGTCAGATCGAAATAAACAAAAGGGAATATTGTACCGAAATTGCCCCTGTTAAGAAGGGTACTTTCACTGAAATCATTTACAGCTTGAACATATTTCAAAACATCTCTAAATACTCTTGTTGGTTCTGTTGAGGGTTTATAATGAAGCTCTGGATAATCATTTCCATTGCCAACCTCAAGATAACAATCAGTCAAAGTTCGGTTATTTGCAACTGAGAATGTGTTATAGAGAAATTTATTGGCTGTCTGAGACGAATCATTGGCATCATTGATGATGAATACAAAGACATGCCTGGGTTTGTTTATTGCTGTGGAAATACGGAAATTGGCAGTCTGTTGTCTTGTTGAATTGCCTCTCTCAATCAATTCTCTCATGTAAGTCCACTTTTGTTGTCAAGATACTTGCTCATGTATAAGGACTTTCCCGCAGAATTGAAAATAATACGAGGAACAATTAGCTGGAATTTAGTTAGTACCACACGGCAATCATCGGCAGCTTGCCAAATCAAATTGGCATCACTCTCAAGTGTCAGGCTCAACTCTATTTTTGAGTTAGGCATAAGTTCATCCCAAAAGCTCTTGAAAAAACCGTATCTGTTCAATGCAAGCTCTGCATTTACTTTACCATTTGCACCATTCAACAGTGCTTTGCGAGCTGCGAAACCTTTGTTATAAGTAGCCACCTGGGCAACTCTATCATCAGCTTGTCTTTTGTCGTCAAGATAGAAGAACTCATTGGTTCCCTGACTTACAGCATAACCCTGTGAATACTCAAGCAATGACTTAATATTTGTGGCTTGGTTGGCATCTCGGCACTCATAAACATCAAGACCATTCATTTTTACATTAAGGTGTTTATAAGAGCGTGAACTGAATTAACAATACCATTTCGATCTCCTGCAGCAATGTCAGCTCCATCTGCAAGCTTCTTTACAATGAAATCGACATTAAAACGGGCATTATACCAGTCAAATGGTGTAGTCTCTCCACTGTTATCAACAACGAAACGGTAACCTGTTTTCCTCTGATGAGCATTATTTGCTACTACAGTATTAAGTGCTGTCTCTAGTTCGAACACTACATCTTCATATCTTTCGATATATTTTGAGTCACGATAGTTTGACATATATTATTGTGTTAGATAAAAGTTATTTTATTTTACGTGGTCGACCTCTCTTTCTTTTGATTAAACCACCAGTCTGGCTCACACTCTCAGTTCCACTCTTTCTCTTTTTCAAAAGTTCTATGATTTTGTCGCCAGCTTTTTTGCCAGCATGTTCACCAATTGTTGTTGCTGCTTTTTTTCCAGCTGTTTTGATCATATCAGTCACAATACCTTCACCATGTTGTTCATATTTTTTAAACTCAAACCGTTTCATATACTATTAGGTTTTATAATTCCACACTTCTCAAGAACAACTCAATATACCAATCTATCCCATTTAAATCGACTGGAGCTCTAGAAGAGTCTGTGACATAAAAGCGTATTGAGCTGATATTATGTGTTGAGACTGGATTCCATGAAAGAAAACGAGGTTTGTAAGTGAAAGGTAAACTTCTAACGAGATCTGTGACAGGAATAACAGCGATTGTATTTGTGCTATTTCCATCAACAATGCTATCTGTCACCAAATCACAATTGATATAAATTTCATCTACTCCTCTTGTAATATCAGGTAGATTTGTTCCATATTCTGTGGCTGGAACTAATTTTGAATCGAAACCGATAAGTTTTCTGAAATCATTATTTCTGAGATCCACACGATAAGTTTTCATCAAGTTCAATCAAAATGCGATATGTTGACAAAACGAAATAAATGTTAATACCATACTTGAATTTTGATTTGTCTGTTTCAGATGGATTCAGTACATGGCTATTTTTTCTCATATACTCATGAATGTAACTATTGATATCGTCGTATGAATACATCCCGTTAACGAATGTTATTGTTTCCCAGTTTACACCTTTGTCATAGCTGTATTTCATTTGATTATTCCCAAAAATATCTCTGATATTGTACCAACTGTATGTCATATTGATGACATTCACAGCCATTTCATATTTTAAATCATTCGTTAATTTAAGAGGTGTATTGAATCTTTTTTCAAAATCATGACTCTTGCTGACACCAATTTTGTCTCTGTTTTTACTGTTGAATCGTAATGAAATTTCTGTCATATACTTTTACATTAGATATTTCATCATTATTTTATTTAGCTCACCAGTTTTCAGGATTCCCAGTCTGTTCAATGTATGCAATATTTTTGTGAATTCATTTTGAACATTTTTGCTGTTGTTGCCGGCTGAAATAGATCCACCAAGCAACTGTAGTCTTGAAAGCATGTCACCCAAAAATGCATCCCTTGAACCCATGCCTGAACCAATAGTTGATGCACCTTCCTCAACGGCGCCAATTCTTTTTCGGTACTTTTGTAGTAATTTGATCTCTTGAGTCAATTCATATATCTTTTCTTTATTTTTATCCCTCTTCGTTTTGGTTTGTGATAGATGAGCTTTTTTTATTCCAACATCTTGGGTTAATTTACCAATCATTTTGTCATACTTGTCGATGTCGATTTCACCATCCATATATGATTTAAATATCTGTGATGGAGGAGGCAATTTATGTTTCATCAATGTTTGAATATCCTCAAGTGAAAAACCTTTGTCAAGATTTGACTTATATGGTGCTTCTGTTTCAGTCATCATTTTAGGTTTGTAATCAATTGGTAATGTTGTTTTCATTGGTACTGATTCAGGTAACGTGTTCATCAGCATAAGATCTTCGAAACCAGATGTCAAGGCTTTTTGATTCTTTTTCAACTGTTTAATAACTTCATCCTGTTTTTCGTCGACACTTTCTTTCACACTCTTCTGGACATCAATAGAGGGTTTCAGTAATTCTGATGTTGTATCATAAGCATCCTGTTTTCTGTATTCATAAGTCTTGATAACATCACGAACTTCTCTAGTTTTATTTCCGGCTTCAATTCCACTTTTAAGAAGACTTTTCATTCGTTCTATATCCATATACAATTGTGTTAGACTAATCTAAACTATTTACATATGGAAATCCCTAATTATGATATTCAGGGTTTAAAGAATTCATTCAGACAGTTGTATCCGTATATGCCAAAAGACACTTTCAGGATGCTGCTGGCTGGTAATTCTGGATCTGGAAAGACAACATTGTTCATGCATCTGATTATGGAACCATTGGTTTATTATGATCAGATACATCTTTATGCAAAAAATTTAGATCAAGACAAGTACAAATATCTTCGGAAAGTAATGGATGAAATAAGCAGTCACATTGGATATCCTGCCTTGGTTTGCAGTCAAGAAGAGATATTGCCAGTTGAAAAAATAAAAGACACAAATTTGCAGCGATTGGTTGTTTTTGATGATTTCGTGACTGACAAGAAACAAGATCAGATAATCAGCTATTTCATTCAGGGGAGACACAAAAACTGTTCAGTCATATATCTCACACAAGTCATTCTATGGATGCCCAAAATCAATCAGACTCAATTGCAGTCACTTCTGCCTTTATGATTTCCCATCCTCAAGAGAAAGGAACTTGATTGCACAGGAGCTTGGAATTGACAAGAAGAAATACATTGAAGCAACCAAAAAACCATATTCCTTTGTTATGTCGACAAGCCGATGAAAACAATCAAGAGAAATTTTTATGGTGCTGTTTAATCTAATATTATATGGCAATCAACAATTTTCAAAATCCAGAAAAACAATAAGAGACTACCTGTCATCTATGAAACCAAACCACCTAAATTCTTGGAAGATTAATCTAACAAGATGATATAATGGGAGTTTTTAATGCTCAAATAAATCAAGATAAAACAGAAACTGGAACTGGTGAAAGAGGCCCTGCAGGTCCAATTGGTCCCAAAGGTGAAAAAGGTGATAGAGGTCCAAAAGGTAATACAGGTGCAATTGGTCCACAAGGAGCTACTGGAGCTGTTGGTCCCAAAGGTGATGGATTCAAATTAACACAAGATGGTAATTATGACATTGAAAATAAACGTTTGACAGATGTTGGTGATCCAGTAAATCATTATGATTCTGCTAACTTGGGATATGTTAATGATGCTGTTTTATCAATTGAAGGAACACGTGTTAATCCATTCAAATTTCTTCTTGAAGATGTATCAAAAACAACTATTCTTAGAAATGCGAATAATCTGACATTGGAAGATTTTGACAAAAGCCCTTACTCATTTAATAAAATAGCCTTGTCTTTTGTTATTCCTACTGCTGGTCTTACAACTGTTCTTCGTTTTGATCTGACACAATTGGAAGTTTCAAAGTACACTTTAGTTGTTGAGTTTTATACTGATGGTAACCCAAATAATGCAACAGTCGATGACGACAATCTGTCATCAAATTTAATTGAAAGAAAGGATTCAATAAAAAGAGCATTTCCAAAGACTCATCTTGTTGATGGTTATCTCAAGAGAATATTCTTCCTTGAAAAAACAAGTCATGGTTCCACATCAATGGAGTTATTGTTGATCTCACCATATTTACAAAATAATAAAAAACATTATGTCATAGTTTATGGTGTTTATGGATTTTCTAATATCATTTTATCACATATTCACGACCCAGCTTTTGAAATAGAAGAAGGAAGAATTGTATTTGATCGTGAGCTTAAAATGAGTTTTCGTAGAATAGTCAATGTTGCACACCCTATATTACAACAAGACTGTGCAAATAAAAAATACGTTGATGATGCTGCCATATATCTGACGAATAATAAAGCGGATAAAACATATCTCAATAATAACTTTGTGAAAAAAGATGGAAGCGTTGCAATGACTTCTGATTTGAATCTTGGAGGTAATAAATTGACTAATGTAGCAGCGCCAACAGCAAACAATGATACAGCTACAAAGGGGTATGTTGATACTGAAATTGCTGGAATTACTGGCATTGATGTTTCACCATTTCTTAAAAAAGATGGAAGTGTTGCAATGACTGGTGATCTTGACATGGGTGACAATGAAATAACAAATGTTGGGGCTCCAACTCTGACAAAGATTCTGCCAACAAAAAGTATGTTGATGACCTTGTTTTTTCAGCATCTGGAGCACAAAAAAATCCATTCGCTTTTCTGTTGAAAGATATTTCCAAGTCAACAGGGATACAAAATGTTGATAGCCTCCAAATTGAAGATTTTAACAGATCACCATATCATATTAACAAGTCATCATTGTCTTTTTTGATTCCAACAAGTGGCAACTTCACATCCAAGATTCGTTTCAATTTAACATCAATGAGAAATGCACAGTATACATTAATTATTGAGTTTTATTCCCCATCTAATCCTCAAAGTGCTGTAGTTGATTTAGATGTCAAAACTGTAAATATGCGTATTGCTGGTCAATTGCTTGAAAAACCTTTTTTACAAACACCTGATGTAGATGGTTATATGAAACAACTGATAACACTTGAAAAAACGGGTGGTGGACAAGCAGCAATAGAGTTGGAATTGAGAAGTACATCTCCATCTGTTAACACCAAAACACATATCATCGTTTATGGGGCCTATGGCTATCATACCAATTTGTCTTACTTTCTCCATGACCCAGCGTATGAAATTGAAAACGGCCATGTTGCGTTTGGCAGTAATGTTGACATGAAATTAAACAAAATCCTCAACCTGCAGGATAACCCCTCAAACCCACAAGATGCTGTAAACAAAAGTTATGTTGATAATCAGGTTTCGCTAAAATTAAACACAACAGCACAACAAAATCTAAATATGAACAACAATGCCATTACTGATCTTGCTCCACCCGTAAATTTAGATGATGCGGTTACAAAAAGATATACTGACGAGTATTTTCTTCGACGAGACGGTTCGACTGCAATGTATGGCGATTTGTCGATGGGTGGAAATAGAGTGACGAATTTAGCGGACCCTTCGAATGAAACTGATGCAGTGAATTTCAGAGTTTTAAATCGAGCTTCACAAACTATCAGAGCAAACACTTTATTATTGAATGGAACAAATGCGATGGCAGCGGATATGAAACTTGGAGGGCATAAAATCATTGACTTAAAAGAAGGAACAAATAAAACCGATGCCGTAAATTTAGATCAATTAGAAAAAAGTCATATTTCATCTGCTTCTCATCCAAAGAATGCTTTCAAATATTTGATGAATGATATCGATGAAATTAGCACTGAATATGGCTTGACAGTTAATGGATATGTCAATTTACCTCGTTCACCACATTTGATTTTAAAAAAGGTCATTGATATAGACTTGAATAAAGAAGCTAATCATATTTACAGAGCTAGGATTGGTTTTAATATGTACACAATAAAAGATGGAAAATACACTTTCATTCTTGAATGGCTATTTCCTGATTATGAAGGAATGAATCTTAGTAGTGTAACATTCAGTGCAACTGGTGGAATTACAATTCATAAAACTGTAGGGAGAAAATTTGATAACAGAAATGAAGATCATTCGAGATATTTATTATGGATTGAAAAACCATCAGCAAGTTCACCACCTGAATATTTATATTGTACGATTAATATTAATGCTAACCCAACTTATCCAAATAAGTACAAAGTTCATTGTGTTGCATATGGTATTGATTTTGAAGCTGTAGACGTTCCATCAAGTGTTTACGACTTCTCTGAACCTTTCAAAATCGTGAATGAAACAATACAATTACAAACTGATTTAGATTTGAATGGTTTTGATGTGAAAGAAAATGAAAATTGGTTGTTTGGTGGAGACAATGGTGAATTGACAATGCTAAATAATATTAATATGAACAGCTATTTAATAAAAGAGGCTAAACTTGGTGGTGATTTAAATCTGAATGGCTTTAGAATTCATAATAATAGTTTGAATCTATTTCGTTCAAGCGTTACAGGTGTAATCATGGAAACGGCTTTCGATTTGGGTGGATTTGCTCTTTACAGGCCGAAATTAGGAGGTGATCTAAATTTGAATGGGAATGGAATAATCGGTCAAATACAATATTTAAATTGCTCTGTTAAAGCCAAACGAGGACATAATAAGAATGTTTTAAAGCCTGTATTGATAAATGGCGCTGATTTTTTAGTCATTCACAACAATAACTTTCATATTAAGAATATGTATGTAATACAAGGAACAAAACCCGGAATATTCTACTTCAAGACAAAAGCTGAAGGTGCTGGAAATTTGCCATTACCAGCAACAATTTTTGAATACAGACATGGTGCTGCGGGTAGAAACATCACAACGGTTGACGTCAATAAATCATTATCGAGAGGCTATTTAATCATTGATTATTCACATCCCAATAGTGGAGAATTTGATACAGCATTCACACTTGAAGTAATTATGAATTAATCTAAAATAATATTATATGGGAGTTTTTAATTCTCCACAAAATCAAGATAATAAAGGTGATAAAGGCGATACTGGTGACAAAGGAATTGGTTTTACATTAACACAAGATGGTCACTATGATCTTGGAAACAAACATTTGACTAATGTAAAAGCAGGCAATGATTCTGATCATGTTGTTGTCAAATCACAAGTTTCAGATATTGTTAGAGATAGTTTTTTGGATTTATGGGTTTCTGAATTCATCAGATTATACTCTAAATGTACTTATCAAATCGACAGAGCGAATAATAATTTTTTAGACATGAATGCAGACAGAAAAGTTGAAACATTGTACGATCTCTCGAATGAAGAAAATAATGCAACACAATCAACTTTAAACATAAGACCCACTGTTTGTACCAAGGCTGAGAAACATAATGGACGTTATTTTTTGAAGTTTAATGGATCACAGAGAATGATAAGTCAAATCAATTTAAATAATGATGTTGTTAATGTCTTCATTGTTTATAAATTAAATTCAAATACAGGTGGAAGTCCATGGAAAAATGGTCTTTTTGGTCATGATAATAGAGGTTATGATAAGTTTGTCAGCTATTACAATGGTTCAAATTTAGTTATAAGTGGTGTTGATCAATCAAATTGTGTATATTTTGGTTCAGCAGCATCTATACAAAGTTTCAGAAAAATAGCAGATTATTCAGTAAATGATTTGGGTCAAATAAATGTTTGGCACTGCTTGTCTGTTCACTGGGATAATTTATCTTCTCCAAAAACAAACACAAGTAAAATCTATTGGAATAAAAAACATATTGGAAGTTTTACAGCGGCTAACAGAAGTGGTAGTCGGCAAATGACTTTTGGTGATTTGGATCCTAGCTCCATCGCACCTCTTGACGGTAGTGTTATTTTTTTCTGTGTGTACTTGGATTCTATATTAGACGAAAAAACAATTTCAGATCATCATCAAATTTTAATCCAACGATATAATATAAATGAACAAAATAATTAGATATGTGAAATGGTTTACTCGAGATGCTGAACGAAAAAACCCTGGTGTTGATAAGAGGATATTGAAATCAGCGTTGATTTACCAGTATTTGCATCACAAACATTTTAACAAATATATTGAAGTGAGAGACATTATCCAGGAGCATATAGGCATTGGATTAATCGGTCCCGGTGAGGGCTGCTTAACACATTTTTTGGAGCATACTCTTGGTTGGATTGATACATTACAGACACATGGTATATTACACGATGCCTTCGGTAGGTTTTATGTCAAACATGCACTTGATAGAGGATATTCTTATGCTCTACCGTCTTTCTTGACGACTAAAATTAGTAAGTTATCACCTCTAGGTGGGCAATTGTCTGGTTTGTGGTACTGTGTGTTGAACAGAATCGTTATATAAGCATATTGTATGAAAGAGCGAAAAAGCATATTCAGCTGGAACCATATTTCAGGTGAATTAACAGAAGATCAGGTAAATGAATTAAAAGCCTATTACCACACATATCACAGAAAGTGTTGGGCTCATAAACAGGCTGTTAAACGGTTCAAAAAATGGAAATTACTGGGGAATTCCTTGTCCATCATCTTTGCAACTGGTGGTCTCGCCACAAGTGTGGCAACAGGTGGTGTTAGTTTGGTAGCCATCAGTACAGCAGCACTTTTGATACAAGGGTGGATGAAGCATAAAAACCTAGATTTGAAAATCCAGAATTGCACATATGCTTATCAAAGCTATCAACATCTACTCAATTCAATAAAAGACAAGTTGAGAAGTGGTGATTTTGATGCTTTAAGTATACAAATCTCAATGAAGAATATCGATAATTATGTGACTGATAATAGTCCAATTATTGATAAGTACCTACTGAAATATGATGAAAAATTCACTGCTTGATAATACGAATAATCTTATCAAATCTCAACAATAGAATCTCAACCCAATATCGATCATAAAATTTCAGTGTTTTCTTTGAGTTGGTTAATATGATATACTCATAAGGCAGATCCATCATCATAAACAATTGTTTCAGAATGAATTTGGTGCTTATCATTCTTTTACGATTCTTATTCACCGAAGGGATGATAGTGTCTATCTCTTCGAATATTTTCAATATTTTACCCTTATCTTTTACTGAAATTTGAAATCTATTCTTGCAACATATACCATTTATCACATTTTCAATATGGTACTTCCGATGATATACAGATTTTCGCTTTATTTTATACATATTATTATGAAAGTCAACGTACTCCTTACAATAATCATAACCATGGACTGAACCACAATTTAGACAAACATTTTCACCATCATCGTTAAACATTCTCTGATTATCACAGCACGGTTCATTTTTAACACTATGTTCTGCTATTTTCTGATCACAAAAAGGACATGTTATATAATTTTCTACTTCAATCAAATATTCATGAATATCTGAATTACACAGGCCATTTACCATCTGGCTACCTGACCTGATTTGAGAGGGCTTTTCCAAGGCCCGGAGATTTCTTTCTTTCGTCATTCTCCATTTAACCTAAAGCGACATGTCTTTAAGTGTTTTTCACATTCTAGAGTACTTAAATAGATGACCTTGACCTTGGCAGTACCCATTATTGCCGAGACTATTGAAATTAGCCGTTTCTCCAGGAATACTGTTTATTTATACTCATTACTCCCAAGACTATTGAAATTAGCCGTTTCTCCAGGAATACTGTTGATTTATACTCATTACTCCCGAGACTATTGAAATCAGCCGTTTCTCCAGGAATACTGTTGATTTATAACTCAAGTACTATTTTTCCGAGAAAGTTACGTATGGTAATTTTCCGAGAAATTGACCTTGGAAAATGCGCTAGCTCATACATGATGTGTGAACCATGCCTGATTCCACATGATGTATGAATTATGAAAAATTTGACCTTGGAAAATTGGTAGAAAATGCGTTGTTGTGGAAAATGCGCTAGGACCCCCAAGTACTATACTACTAGCGAACAGTACCGTCTGCCAGCCAACCGTAGCTACTAGGGTAGAAAAGAATCAATCAATCAATCAATCAATCAATCAAACAAAAAAACAACTATTACAATACAGCAAGCAAACAACCATTTCAGATCACCCATTAAATTCACACTATTACTATCTTCATATTTTAACACTAAAACTAAACACCATCAGTAGGGCACTAAAACTATCACAATTATTTTTTCTTGAAATTTTACACAGTTTTATTTGTGGCTGAACGTGTCAAGCCCTGACCAATCAGGAAATGTTTGGTGACCATACATCATCAAGCATTGTTTGGTGTTGATCTTTGAAGCCTTGGCAAAACGATTAGAACCTTATGCTTTCAGAAATCTGTCCATTTAAGACCAAATAACATACTAATTGTTAGCTATCATACGTTTAGTAGGAAAAATAATGAGATTATAATATGACTGTTAACGCAGACGGTACTGATATTAGTACAACCACCACAACCACCACTACTACTGCTACTGCCACTGCCACCGCCACTGCCACTGCCACTGCCACTGCCACTGCCACTGCCACTGCTACTGCTACTGCTAGTGCTACTGCTACTGCTACTGCTACTGCTACTGCTACTGCTACTGCTACTGCTACTGCTACTGCTACTGCTACTGCTACTACTACTACTACTACTACTACTTCTTCTTCTGCTACTGCTACTGCTACTGCCACTGCCACTACCACCACCACTGCTACTGCCACTGCCACTGCCACTGCCACTGCCACTGCCACTTTCTGCTACTGCTACTGCTACTGCTACTGCTACCGCTACTGCTACTGCTACTGCTACTACTACTATTACTACTACTACTACTACTACTACTGCTGCTGCTGCTGCTGCTAATGGTAAGCCGATTATCCTACGCGCAGAATTGAAGACCAGCTTGCCAGGCTGCGTAGAGTGGCAAGGGTTGCTCAATAAAGTTCACAAAACGGTTGAGCATCGGAATAATTGAGCTTGTAATGACCGTCGACATTCCCGTGGTATATTTTCGCAAAGCCAGCGGCGAAATACACGTCGGTTAACTCTTGAACATTGCAATTGCAAAATTGACGTTGCATTTGCAGAAAGCACCTCACACAGGTTTATATCAAAGGATCAAATATCTTCAGTCAATTTGTAAAAAGTTCAGTCGTCATTAGAACGGGCGCCTTTTTGAGGTGGCCTTGTTAGATTATAAAAGCCTGCTAGCTACTGGTAGCATGTTTACTTGTTTCGAAGCGTTTTGTCACAAAAGTGTCCATTTTTGTTGCGCCAAATGAGACAACTTGCAAGCAATACAAATATACGAAATATCCTTTTTTACACTACCGCTTCCAAATTCAGGGAAACTAAATTTCATGAAATATAACTCATCTCCTCAAAGCTTGGAAATGGCGTAATTAAATAAGTCATTGACCACCCATCGTTCCAAATATACTTGTCAAAACACCACTTAATATCACAAGTCTGCACTCCAATAATATTTCCAAGATCTCTCTATATAGCTACATGTGAATGTTATTTGATCAATGGCTTTCACCCCTGCCAAGATCTAGGACAAGATTCCATGTAAGGAACAGAAACAGAAACTTAGGAGATCAGAAACACGGTAATAATAAAACAAATCAACTATAGTATCTACTAGAGCTAGTGTAAAGGTAATTTGCATGCATTTTATGAACATAAACTTCATGCTGCTTACCGAAGTTGCACTTATCGTCGATGTAGGATCGGATGCTAATAAGTGGTTTGCACTGGCAGGAAAATTCCCCCAGGTATGGACCCTCGATGCAAGTCCCCTCAAAACTACATGGATGGCTGCTGCACGGGAAAAGGCTAAACAGAGACTAAAACTAATCAAATTATGTGAGTGGAAAACCAAGGTTATAAAACCAAGAAGAACGACTAATTTCGATGAACGCTAAAAAAATTACAGCAAGCTGTTACACAGCGAAGTGGACTGCAATCAGACATGCAGAAATGATTCTTTTAGCCATGAGCGCTATTGTTAAGTAATAGTTTTCACTTATTCGTTTTTCCTTTCTTTCCTTGTTGTTATTTTCTGGTCGTTTCTTTTATACGTTTTTTTCCTTTATTTTTCAGCGTGCTGTAACGTAATACGTTTTATACGGTCTATACATTCTTTCGTTTGTAAACGTTTTCTACGATTCGGTGTAAGCTTTTAGCTTTCAAATAATGCAAATAACGTTTCTTCTCTGCAGTTGCCTTCCATATCTTTGAAGCTTTGTATTAATTATCTATTCTATATTCTCGGACTAGTTATTTGCCTTGCGATTATTTCCTTTATTCTTGCTTGCTGGAGTATTAACTGTTTTCCTTTCTGTGAATCGTAGAGTGTACTGTCTTAGCTTACTGCCTTAGTTTCTACTGTGTTTATGTTTTAGCGAGCTGTTGCTTAATCTGTTTTGAGCAATATGAGCATGTATTGTTTTTACAGTTCAGCCTTCGTATAATGTAAATTTTTTGAATACAGGTGCCGTATTTATCTTTTAAGCTTCGTAGTCTATAGTTTCGGTCTCGTTATTTGTTTTGCGCTTATTTCCTTTATTCTTGCTCACTCGTACATTTACTGTTTGCTTTGTAGTAAATCGTTGAGTAAATTGTTCTCATCGCAGAGTTAGCCGAAAAGCCAAATTCAAATTGTACGTAGTTTTCAATTAAAATATCTTCTGCTACTATGGGATACACTCTGAACAAGTGTACAAAAGCATACATTATTGATAAATTACATGGGGGCTCACCAGAATTTAAGGATAGTGCTTGTTGGAGGTGAAATGATGATCTGATTTTGTATAAAAATCAGTAGATAACTGGAGGCCATTTTAAAAATATGTTTATCGCGACCAAATCTGAACAGACTACATAATATTTAACGGCCGGCTCAACAGGTGGAGGGTAGGGATTAGGCTCATATTTATGAAACGTTTTCTTCTCCGTAACATGTTTTCTTTCGACCAGAACCGACTGAAACCATTTCAAACCGTAACAAGTGCAGTACGTGTTGCGATCTACTTACTTTTTCAGTGGTTCTATAATAACAATACGTGGGCCTGTCTTGAATTTTGCGAGGCTCAAAATACGTCTCCGAGTTGCTTAATTCACAGGAATGAAAACCATGATTGTCGTTGGTTTTTGCGAAGTTAAAGGACAGGCAAACGGATAGGCCATGCTCCAAGCACAGAAACGAGCAGTCAAGGGCGTCTGTGACTTTCCTCACTGATGTCACATTTCCAGCAACGACTTTCCTTCCAGAGTATAAAAATGTCTCTCTTTTATGGCGTAACGTAGACCGAGACAAAAAAAACCGAGAGGAATACGAGCCAGCTGGTGATTACTGTGACTAAACTGGAAGACGGTGACATTAGAGCATTAATACAGAGTATGTCTTAACAGGCGGTTTACATGTACTACAAAACAAAATGAAAAAATACACATTTGCAGCAAGGACGGGATACCCTCGGAAGAGCATTCCAATTATCAGATGAATTTTTTATAACTAGATGGCACCCGAGGATTGTTTAAGTATAATGCGAAACTACTGACACCAAGTCACATCTACGTAAATAAAGGATTTGAAGGACATCTTAACATGCTTCAGTAATAGAAATTATGGCTGAGTGCAAAAAAAAGACCAAGGCTTAATAACAAATACGAATGTAAAGCAGCTCGCACTACAACAGAACACGGAGACATCTAACATGATTTCATGATATGTTTCCATACCACTCAGTGTGAACTTCATTAACTAAGCTACTCACTATGGTAACTGTCAGAAATTAACAAAAAAGAATTTTGGCAACCCACCTTTGACTTAACAATGGTTTTCTTTTGTTTTGTTTTTCATACATTTTGTTTTTAGTGCAGATCACAGGGGTAGGAGTATCTCTCCAGCACGTGAATGAGGTCTTATCTAACAAAAATAATAAAAAAAAAGGAATGCAATTTTCAATCTCGTTAAGTGGCTGACTTCTGTTGAAGCTCTCATTATCGTAGGCGCTCAAAGTAGTATATATCAATGACATACTGAGGTGATGATTAACGTAGGTGCTGGTCCTCTCTTGCAGGTACTTAATCTAGTTCATTTTCCAGAAAAGGAGATAATAATAATGATGAAAGCCATTAATATGTTGACTGTCCTCGAAAAGCTGAAAGAAGAAGAACACATTAGAAATGTTGAACTGGCGGCCACCGAAGAATTGACTTGAAAGATCTTGAGTCATGGCATACTGCAACGACCGAAGAAGCAGATACCAATCCCATTCCGTTACCTTGGCAATACTCGATTCTTTTACAACAGTCCATTATCCTTCTTGGATAATCATTATCATTTGCTTATGGGAAAGTCACCTCACACGAGCAAGCTCGCTGGTAAAGACGCGAAGGTGCCAATGGAGAAAAAAAAGGTGGGGGCTGGAACAACAACATCAACAACAACTTTATTTTGCTCTTCTCTATCATTACATAGATATATAAAATAAAACAAAGAAAAACAACAAAACACATGTATGTAACGATTGAGAGCCTGGAGACTAAAGTAACTACAATGTTTTCGTGTCAGTCTCCAGCTGTTTTAAGTCTACCAGTTAAAAGAGATGAGCTATGAATAATGAAGTAAAGAGAGGGGTGGGTGGGTGGGGCGACTTCTAGGCTATGTGTGGCTCTTCAACTGACGACGTTATTATAAAACTTGGGATGTGAAATTTTTCCTTGCTTCGGCGTCTCTAGCATTTAATTACTTCTACGCTGTTCGTGGAGCACTTTAGCTGACAACTTTATTATAAAACTTGTGAAACTTTCCCTGGATCGGCGCCTCTACCCAAGACGAGCAAGCTCTGCCTGGTCAAGACGCGAAGGCGCTAATGGAGTTAAAAAAGGGAGTGTGAGATGAGGGTGGGGGATTGGGGGTTGGTGGGGCGAATCCAGCCACACAGTGGCAGCTACAAAATAATCAAAACATTTTGGTAGAATGTGCTCCAGGTCCAACGAATATTGATAAAGGCGGAAAGAGCTACTCGTAATAAGTTTTTGCCACTTTTTTACCACTTCTACCTTTCATCTTTATTTTGAGGGCGAAAATAAACGATAAAGACAACAAAGAGAAAGGAAGAGAAAAGAATGGTCAAACTCCTAGTCTTTATAATGGCTCCTTTAGAGATTCGAGCTTTCTTATCATTCGTCAAAGATTTCTGGCTGCTGCATGATAGCCGAAATTAAAGCTCATTTTAAGAAAAAAAAATAACAAGGTCACGTTTCTTTAGCTTTAATTTTAGAATGTTAAATGCCAGTTACTAGTAATCATAATTATATCATCTCTTATTTACTTCAAAAGTTTGGCTCGTTTGATCGAATCAGGGCAAACTCCCTACTTAAAAGGAAGTGCTAGTAATAATAGTCAGAGGTTTTCTAAAGGAAAATGAGTGTTTATACCATACCAGAGAAAGTACATAGGCCAGTACAACTAACACCATGGAGGCTCAGTGCAGGATGGGAAAGTTGGGTGAAACACTGCCACAAGACAATGGATTGGATATCAGATAGGCAGTATAAGAAGGACATGGCATAAAGACTAATCTAAAGTAATTAAGTTGCACCTGACACACAGGCTTATTCAAGCTAAGATAGCAAAAACTGGTGAATGGGAACCTTTAAACAACCAGTGCAGTCAAAAACCTCTCATTTTATAGGGAAACGTGATGTCAGGCGAAGTTATATCGAGGGTAAAAATAGCACGTGTCGGCGAATCTTTTGATGGTTCCCTAGCAGGCATACTTTAAACACAAGTGGGCCAAGAATACCCCCAGCAGTCAGCTGTAGAATATTAGATAGCTTGTTTGTCGACTGAAAATCATTTCAATAAAAACTGATATTACAAAATTGCAAGAAAATAAAACTATTCTCCTTGAATTGTCATTGGGCGTAGAATACCTTCAGCACCAAGATCAAACGTTAATGGTATTAATTTATATTAATTTTGACTTAGTCTTTGGGTTGGTGCACGTACTGCCAAAAAATAATCGAAATTCAACTTTCCATGGACTGACAACTGCACGAATACATTCCAAGAAAAGTCAGTAATTTCTTTATTAATTGTTCAAAGCGGCACGCCAATGAAATATGCTCGCTAACTGGCTAGTCTTTGCTTAAATAAAATAAATAAATAAATAAATAAATTCAAAATCAAATCAAATCAAATCAATTTATTTTAGCTCGAGAGCGTCAGGAGTGGTTGCTCAATCTCCCGAGCCGGGAGCTCATGTATTAAACGTCTGAGCATTCCGGATCGAATTGGAAGTTAGAAGAGCTTTAGAAAACAACTTCCTCCGAGAAGCAAACGTGAAAGACCGCTGAGGTCATACGCGTTCTGTGTGAGGAAATGGTTGACTTAGAATTATTCTTAGAGATGTACTGAACTTCCTTTAAGGACGAGCGCTCTTAGGCATGCGCTCTGAGGCATACCTTTTCAGTCTCAGCATTCTATGCCTACTAACACGCATGCTAACACGCATTTCAATCAAACAGGGTATCACTATTACACCGACGTTTTTACACTGGCATTTTGAAAGTTCTATTGTGTATTATTTAACATAAAGCAAATAAACTCCATAGAATGATAACAATCAGGTTCTTTATTGTTACACTGTCGACTCATGGCAAACTTGATATCGCTATAAAACTACTGTTAAATGCAACGCTTCTTTGTGGCCCGGTTCGGTGTCGATGGGTTGATTACTTCCTCTCCTACTTATCTCCAAGCTTTTTCGCACATTCGCCAAACCTTAGGAAGCAACAGAGCTTTTCGTCCCAGGTTTCGCTTCCCAAAAGGAAGCACGGGATGACTGGCAGACATTTTTTCTAAAACAATAGCGGGAAAAAGTTTTCAAAAGTTAGGAAAGCTATTCCAAGATAAGAAGTTCTCGGATGTAAAGTTATAGAAAGACATAAAACGAACACAGCGTCTTTTTTCTTCTTCTTATTTTTTTACTGGCTCTGTTTTGTTCCTTGTGAGTGAGATAGGATCCACTTCACAAACGAATAAATTAGAATTAATTAGATTACAGGACTCGTTACCTTTCTTGGGTTAATTCGTTTTCGAGTTTATTCCAAGTTCCAATTTTTTTCAGTCAAACTAGGAAAACATTATCTGAGGATATTTGCACAAAAACCTTTTTGCAAAAGACCATGCCAATTCTTCCAATTACAATCCACTAATCGCATGTTTACTTGTTGTTTTCACATACAGGCAGCATCTAACTTATTTACACAGGATAAATAATGGCACTAAAAGCTAGCCAGTTGAGGCAAGTTGATGTCATGGCCTGCGGACGTCGTTTCGTGAACTCTGTAAGCAATTGACGCTACTGTGCCCTTTTTTGTATAGATTAGCTCGTAAATTTTTTTGTGTCTTTCTACATTTTTTTGGTGTAACTCTATCCTTAAAATGGGGAAAAAACTAGGAGTTCCAAGCCGGAGAGTCCCGAACAAGACAAGCAAGATCAGGCGGCCATTGCCGTGGACGAAGATGAGTTTGTCACTATGGCTCAAATTCGTGAATTATTGAAGGTTCAAGAGTCTATGTTGAAGACTCTTTTTGAGTCTGTAGTGCAGTCGCTTTCTACGAGAGTAGACGAGGTTGTGAAGTCTGTACAGTCGATAAAGACTAGCTTGCAATTCACACAAAAGAACATGGAGGAACTAAAGCCAGTTCAAGCGGAGTTTTTTTTTAAGTTTTATTATTTCAAACACGTTTATTTACAATACTAACATGTCTAACAAGAAAGAACAGTACCCTAACATTAGTCACAACACTAAACCTTACTTACAAAAGCAAACATTGCTTAAAATAGTACCTCTACTTACAAGACTAACTCTACTTGCAATACTAACCCAACTTAAAACATTAAAAGCATTACGTTAAAAACTAACGTCACAATTACACTAAATATTACTTAAAATACTAACATTACATTACACTCCAGCACGTAATACTATGGAGAGCAGGGAAAAAAAACGGAGTAAAAACCAGCATATTGAACAAAATGCAAACCAGTAACAAACAAAAAACAACAAGCAGTGGCATGAGACATTGTTTTGTGTTATTGCAATGGTAGAATAGAAAGAGGAGTTACCTATACTAATACAGGTAAAAAGGACTCCCACTTTTTAAAATGTAATAGAAGATTACCATTTTTTCTGGCAATGAAAAATTCTAAATTTAGAGTGGCTTTTAATTTAGCCTTAACAACTTCTAAACATGGTTTTGTGTTTTTGAGCTTACACCTATAAAAAAAAAAATCTTGCAAGCAAAATAATGTGATTAAGTACCATAAAGTCTTTATCAATATCAAATTTGCCAAACAAAACATCCATGAGAGAAAAATCAAATGTTTCGTTTTGTATGGATTGCCAGCCATGATAACACCTCTTTCCAAAACTACTCAGTTGTATTACACAAAAACAATAAATGCTCGAGGGACTCTTGTAATACATGTAATACATTCTTACTTATCCTCTCCCCGTCGGGGCTTTTCAGGGATAGTTTACAGTGCTTCTCTGGGGTGAGATCGGACGTCAGCCTGTAAAGGCGCCTCTGGCTGCCGCTATCAGTCCATATTTGATCTCACCCACCCACCCAACCCACACATGAATGTCAAAGACAGATGAAAGGTAGAGATAGACCACTACACCGGGAACTACGTCCCCTACTCTTATCGAACAGTGTGTGGGTTCTTTAACGTCCCACAGATTATAAGGTAGAAGTGTTGTGAGACGGGATCTACGGTTTATCGTCCTTATCCGAGAAGACTAGAAAGTCTAACCATTTGCAGATGTTATTACAAAGGCAGCACTTTTCTCTTCAATTATTTAAAGACCCTAAGTGTTGGTCCGGCCGGGGTTTGAACCCACGACCTCCCGCACGCTAGTCCGGTGCTCTACCACTGAGCTAACCGGTCGGCGGTCAATCTTACAGAATGTACATAATGGCGAATCTACAATCTTAAATTTGTAAAATGTATTACTTGTGAAATCAATACGATTAAGCAATTTGTCTTGAAAAACTCTTAATTTTGTATCCAAAGTAACTTTGAAGGCTAAAGAGTAGATTTTCTTCCGGTTAAAAGAAGGGTTTGGGTACTCATCTTTTAATTTAGCTTGGGCGGTTGACCAAGCTCTTTGCGCTAGAAACATAGATTCTACATCAAGCATTTTTAACCCTCCGTATTCAATGTCACTAATCAAAGCTAACCGTTTTATCTTATCCTTTCCTTTCCAAATGAAATTATACAATTCTTTGTTGACTGCCTGTATGAGATCGTTTGAGACATGAATAAGAGAAGGTTTAGACATAAATTTTGGAATAGCAAATGATTTGACAATTTGTATTTTCCCAATAAGAGTGAGCCCCCTCCCTTTCCACAAATTTAAAGTTTTTTTAATAGAATTTAAGATTGCTTCAAAATTGGCTTTTTTCCTAGACGACTCATCATAGTTAAAATGCACGCCTAAAATTTGAATTGATATCCTAAATTCATACGGAAATGATTCCGGTGGATCATAAGCCCCCAGGAAGAAGAATTCTGTTTTTTCGTCATTTAGTTTTAAACCTGAGAATTTTGAGAAACAATCTAAACTGGAAATCAGGTGCTCGTAGTAGGACATATTTCTTAAAAAAAAAACATGTCATGTCATCAGCAAAAAGGGAAAGTTTCACTTCTTCGTTCATAATTTTGATCCCTTGAATTTTATCATTTTGTCGAATACTACAAGCAATAACTTCTAAACTTAAAATAAACAGAAGAGGCGATAAGGGATCACCTTGTGTCACCCCCCGGTCAACGCTGAAATAGCTTGTTGCAAAACCATTATTTATGACGCAGCTACAAATGTCTGAATAGAAAGTTCGAATCCACTGAATAAAAGATGGTCCAAAATTGAAAGTGTGAAGGGCTTTTAGTAGGAATGTAGGGTCCAAGGAGTCAAATGCTTTTTCAAAATCAATAGTTACTAGGATGCCTGGCTGTCTATTTTGTTTTGTATATTGTAATACATCATCAATAGTTCTAACGGCATCAAAAATTGATCTACCTTTGAGATAGGCATTTTGGTTGTAGTGAATTAGCTCAGGCAGAATATGCTCTAATCGTTTTGCTAATGCTTTAGAGGCTATTTTGGTGTCCACGTTTTTGATCAGTCTTTTGTCTTTTCCTATCTATCTATCTTGTGCAATATATTCATACTGAAGGTCATACTCGGTATTCAAAATCTCCAGTTTATTTGCATTTTCCGGTGACGGATCCTGATCGCATAATATCTCAACGTTTCTTAATTTTTCCTCTAAGTCTGCCATTTTAGCCTTTCTTTCCCTCGCTTTACATTTGCTATAAGAAATACTATCTTGCCGAATTTTGTATTTAATGAGGTCCCAGAATAATCTAAGATCGTGAATATCCTTAAATGTCTTCGATCCAGACCTTGTATCTAGGATGTATTAAAGCTACATAGTCTGTATCACCTAATAAACTGGCATTAAACTTCCAGAAAGAGGGTCCGTGAGTTTGTTCTTCTATTCCGTTAATCGACAACAGGATAGCTGAATGATCCGACTTTATGGCAGGAATGATATTTACCTGATCAATCTTATCTTGCAGAACATTGTTGATTAATCAAAACTCTAGCCTTCTTTGGATTAGCGGTGATTTCTGTCTCCAAGTGAATCTTTTTATTTCTGGATTCCTAACTCTCCAAATATCAACTAAGTCATGCAATAAGCAAATGTTTTCAATCCGCTTAGCTGATTCCCTCAATTTTGGTTTGCCACCAAGTCCATCTAGGTCAGAGTCTAAAAAAACATTGAAATCCCCGCCAATTATGATCCTACAATCGTCATCTATATCTCTTTTGTCCAGTTCATCCTTAATTTGATCAAAGAAAAGTGTTTGCTCACTCGTCTTATTTAGAGTATAGATGTTTACAAATACAAACTTTTGATCTTGCACAGGTGCCTCAAGAAAAATAAAGCGGCCTTTCTTGTCTTGCTGCACGGATATAAGTTCGAATTCTAAACTATTCTTGACTAAGATGAGTACACCTCTGCTATGTTCAGAGCCATGGGAAAAAAACAACTCGCCCTTCCACTGCTTTTTCCAAATATTTTCGACATCTTTAGTACTGTAAGTCTCCTGCAGGAAGCAGATATCGACTTTTTGATTTATTAACCATCCAGATACTATATATATGTAAATACCTTCGAAGCCATGAAAGCCGTAGAACAATATACTCAAGGAACCATGCAAACACAGTTTGCCACTCAGCTTTCGACACACATCTCTATTGAGAAAAAAAAATCGCACGTCGGCTATTCCTCGGAACATGTTCCGAGGAATGGCCGACGTGCGATACTACTCACTTTCTAAAGTGGCCCCGTTGCCAGCGTGGTTGCTCCGGTAGTGTGGTGGTTATCACGCCCGACTAGTAACTGGGGAACGTCGGTTCGATTCCGACTCGGAGCAAAAGGTTTTTTCTTTCAATAGAGATGTGTGTCGAAAGCTGAGTGGCAAACTGTGTTTGCATGGTTCCTTGAGTATATCATCCAAATACTGCTTTGCGTTTTTAAAAGAACGAATCCCACGAGCATTTAATAATATTAATTTAAATGCCAAGTTACGTGCTACCATTGACCTTAACTCCTGGCAATTTGAAAGGCAACAAGCAGATTAGACAAAAGGTCTCATTATCGTCTACCATGATTTTTAAAGGTGAACAATTTTGGCATACGTCATTGTCATGAAAAAGCTCAAAAGCCGGCGATTGCTTTCAAAAATTTCGATACTCTCCAGTATGACACTTGCAACTAACACCTTACTCAAGACTGCTGAATAACAAAAACAGTAACACATGATAATAGGTGACCTAAAAAACTGTTGTGCCACCGTAGAATGACTCGAAGAAATTAATTTGGTAAATATGCAAACAAAAATGGGCGCAGAATTAAACACAAAACAAATACCGAACCTAAGCGGAGAAGAGAAATGATGGTCAACGTACTTGTTCCCCACAGCGTTATTTAACTAACATCAAGTGATGATAATAATAAACATTCGGCTAGAGGCAGGCTTTTTCTATGAACAGATCACACATATAATGCCAAGCCAGGTTGTTTCTAGATATAGCAGCGACGTGAATTAAGTAATCCAGCAAGAATTAAAGTAGATTTAAGACTCCATCAATAAACAGATTATCAGGTTCAGCGCGACTGAAAAAGGCAATATTACCGGCTTTTCTTGCTTTGACTAGCTTCTTCGACTGTAGTTTCCTTTGATGTACAATTTCTTTCGGCAAGTCGGCAGAAACCCTGTACGCAGTGTTCTTAAGCTGATTTACTTTTGAGAAAAGCAATTCTCTGTCGCCATATCTAAGGAACCAAGCAATGATCACTCGAGGGCTTCCATCTCCGTGGGGTTTTCCAATTCTATGAACTCGCTGAAATTCTAAGGCTGATGAGACTCCACTTTTCTGCTCCAAGAAGGAACGAAGTACAATCAGAGAGTTTTCGCCTTCTTCTGCCTCTTCAATTCCGTAAATACGCAGACTTTCTCGCCTCTGATAAACTTCGGCGTACAATAACTTGTTTTCCAGCTCTTTGCATTTGTTCTGACAATGCTCTTTAACTTTCCCCCCTGCAGCTTTAGCTTCATTAACTTGTGTATTCAATTCTTGGAGGCCATCTTCCATCTCCTTGAAGGAGACTCGCGCGGTCGATTGAGCATTTTCAAGCTTTTGAACTCAGTCTGCCTTCCAATTTGTTAAAATTACGCTCCAGATTTGACACTGCAGTATTAATATTCTCAAGCTTTGTATCCCTAATTTCTAGCCTCGAAAGAATGAGGTCCACTTTCGACTCTAAACTGTCTGACATTTCCACGACCTCCAAGTTCACATCTGCTGAACGATCCGGCGAAGAACTTGAGCTTATAATAATCCCTCGCTCTTTTCTCCGCTGGCGAATTACCAGAGAGACTGGAGTCACTGCTTTTTCTAGGTTTTCTTTAAGTGTTCATACGAGTTAAAAGCCGAAAAACATTGAAAAGAAACTAAAAATGTGGGGAGGGGCAAAGAACACGTCTACTCGCTCCGCATACCTCGACCCAGTCCCAGGGCTTTTCAGTTCAAGCGGAGTTAATCAAGACCCATAAAGAAATCGAGCGGCTGAACACGGACTTATCGTCCCAGTCACTTTCGCTGGAATATATTGAAAACCAAGGTCGCCGTAATAACATCAGGGTTAACGGAATCAAGGAGTCTTCACGTGAAACTTGGGAAGAGGCGGAGGAGAAAGTGAAAGATGCAGTTAAAACCAAGTTCGGTATTGACATCGACATCGAGAGGGCTCACAGAGTCGAACGAAATCACAGACAAGGAAAAGAGTCAAGTCAGCCACGTACCATCGTATGTAGATTGCCCGATTGGAAGCAGAGAGAACAAGTGCTGCGCAAAGCTTGCAAAGAGAAACCAAGTGCCATACACACATGTGAAATGGTGCTTCTTGTGCAGTAAGCCCTATTAATCCCATAAACAACCAAAATAAAGCTTATTCGTAATACTTCGTTATCATATATGGTTGCTTATCGTTGTTCGGGTAACCCTCACAACGATAAGGAACCATATATGATAACGAAGTATTACGAATAAGCTTTATTTTGGTTGTTTATGGGATTAATAGGGCTCACAGCGACCAGAGCCACCATTTTACATGTGTGTGTGTATTTTTCAAGCAAACCCGCCCAAACAATCAAATTTGCACCACCTCATCACCCCATTTGAAGAAAAGTGCACACATTTATATACCCAGGATGGCAGCAGCACGCGTGGGGGAAGAGGTGCTTGCCGAATATTACGGAGAAGCCGAGCCAGCGGAGGGGAAACGCCGGCCCGCCCGCCCAAGCCCAGCCTGATATTGGAGTGGTAATTCAAAACTTACCCGCCGAGATTCGCGAAAAAATTCTTAAGGAGTTTATCGCCATAAAAGTAATAGAGCGAAACTCTATGGAATGGGATGCAGTTAATGAAGTTATCCGTGAAGCCCCCGTTTGTGACAGAAGGCAACGAATCACAAGAATATTAGTTTCAAGTAAATATAGACCTTGTAATTTTGATGGGCTTTGTGACTTATGTCCCAAAAAAGGAGACAAAAAACATTATATTGAACCACCTTGGTTTCATCCTGAAGATTATGAAGAAGAATTCTTGAAATTTTGGTGAGAGAAATGAAAACATTTTTGTAAAGATATACATTGCGGCGGGCCAATTGAGGAGAGTCGAGTGCGGTGTGATGGGTGGTAAACAGACCGTTTCCACTGACTTTGTGTCACCATTGGAATTTTTAATGAAACCAAATAAAAGGGGGATTTTAAAACTTTTGGAGCCCCTTTATTTAACCTTTTACTAAGCAGATCGTGCTCCATTAACATTTTTTGGGAATAAAACAAGTTTGATAGAAAAAATGTTAATGACTTGGATGCACTGGCGGACAAATAATCTTGCAAATGACCCCAATGCGCAGTGAGATTGCCAATTTGCTGACAAATTTTTTCCTTTAAATGAGTACATTCAAGTAGTATAGTAATTGGGGCTACCAGCGCAAAAATTAATTTGATGGAAAACAGGAAATGAGTCATCGCCTATAGCTATTATTCTAAGTCACGAGACGGTCGCCTCTGACCGGCACTGCTGTGCCGTGACGTCATCGGATGGTTTCCAATTTTGTAATCTATAGTTATTTAATTTGATGAAATCTATATAGAGTTTCTCGGAAACATCACCAAGCGTGACATTCTAGGAAAACAGGAAATGAGTCATCGCCTATAGCTATTATTCTAAGTCACGAGACGGTCGCCTCTGACCGGCACTGCTGTGCCGTGACGTCATCAAATGGTTTATAATTATAATCTCATGTAATATTATAGATGAGTTGTAATTCAGAAATTCACGATGAATTGAAGAATATGGAAGAATATACTTGTCCTTTTTGTGATGAGCAATTGGCAGAAGTTGTCAGCAGTGTGGTAGTATCATGCTGCAGCAATCAGGAAATGTTTAATGATAGTGGTATGAGCCTCTGTACAAATTGTGGTTCAGTTCATGATTATGATTATGTTAAAGAGTATGTTGACTTTTATGAGAATATGTGTAAGATACGACGGAAATCGGTATATCATCGGAAGTACCACATTGAAAATATAATAAATGGTATATGCTGTGATAATGGTTTTCAAATTTCTGTAAAAGATAGTGGTAAAATATTAAAAATATTCGAAGAGATAGACACTGTACTCCCATTGGTGAATAAAAATCGTAGAAGGATGATAAGTACTAAATTTGTACTTAAGCAAATATTTTTAATGCTTGGTCTTCCTTTTGAGAGTATAATTATAACAAATTCAAAAAAGGCTCTTAAATTTTATAACCAATATTGGGTTGAAATTTTATTGTTAAGATTTGATGTAAGTATTGGTATTATTAGACAGTAAATTTTTCATCATATTTCAGAAGGTACTTGTCAATAACAGGACTGTTGTCCACCACATAATCATCAATGTTCTTCATTGTGGTATGAATGCTGGAATCATTGAAATCACCACTTCTCATCATTTCTTTTATGGTATTGAGTAGATGTTGATAGCTTTGATAAGCATATGTACAATTTTGGATTTTGAGATCGAGGTTTTTTTGCTTCATCCAACAAAGTGCTGCTGTACTGATGGCTACCAAACTAACACCACCAGTTGCTATGCTTGTGGCGAGACCCCCGGTTGCAAAGATGATAGACAATGAGTTCCCCAGTAATTTCCATTTTTTGAACTGTTTCACCGCCTGTTTATGGGCCCAACACTTTCTGTGATATGTGTGGTAATAGGATTTTAATTCCTTAATCTGGTCTTCTGTCAATTCACCTGAAATATGGTTCCAGTTGAATATGCTTTTTCGATTATCTGACATATATATCATTTATATTATAATTCTTTTGCAAATACAATAAATTAATCCAGTGAATTGACCACGTAATGGAGATCTTTTCATCCATTTTGTTGTAAGGTTCTTTGGTATAGTATATGTGTACCCTCTGTCTAATGAATAACGGTTATAAAATCTTCCAAAAGCATCATGGAGAATACTATGTGAGTGTAATACATCAATCCAACCAAGTGTTCTTTCAAAAAATTGTGTAATGCAACCATTTCCTGGACCAATAAGTCCTATACCATCATTAAGATATAAAATATTGTTTATTGAAATTTTTATTTTAAAATGCTTTAAATACAAATATTGGTATACTAGACATGATTTCAATATTGTGTCATCAATATGAATATGTTGTTCTTTGGTTTCATCAAAAAAATATTTCACGTATTTGATTATTTCTTCTATCATATATTATATCGTTGCATTAAAATTTGATGATGATCTAAAATTGTTTTTTCATCCAACATGAAATCCAAGTACACACAGAAAAAAATAATACAACCGTCTAAAGGTGCGATGGAATTTGGATTTAAATCACCAAAAGTCATTTGTTGACTACCAGTTCTATTGGCAGCTGTAAAACTTCCCATATGTTTTTTGTTCCAATAGATTTTACTTTTGTTTGTATTAGGAGAAGATAAATTATCCCAATGAACAGATAAACAGTGCCAAACATTGATTTGACCTAAATCATTTACGGAATAATCTGCTAATTTTGTGAAATTTTGTATAGATGCTGCTGGAGCAAAATACACACAATTTGTTTGATCAACACCACTTATAGCTAAATTTGAACCATTGTAATAGCTGACAAACTTATCATAACCTCCATTATCATGACCAAAAAGCCCATTTTTCCATGGATTTCCACCAGTATTTGAATTTAATTTGTAAACAATGAAAATATTAACAGCATTATTATTTAAATTGAGTTGACTTATCATTCTATGTGATCCATCAAACTTTAAAAAATAACGTCCATTATGTTTCTCAGCTTTTGTACAAACTTTGGGTCTTATATTTATATTTGATTGAGTTGCATCATTTTCTTCATTTGAGAGATCAAATAATTTATCAATTTTTCTGTCTGCATACATGTTTACATATTTATCATTCGCTCTGTTAATTTGATAAACACATTTTGAGTATAATCTGATAAATTCAGAAACCCACAAATCTAAAAAACTATCTCTGACAATATCAGTAACTTGTGATTTAACAACAACATGATTATCATCATTGCCAGCTTTTACATTTGTCAAAAGTCTGTTTTCAAAATCATAATGCCCATCTTGTGTCAATCTAAATCCATTTCCATTATCACCCTTATCACCTTTTTCACCTTTATCACCTTTTGGACCTGTTTTACCAGTTCTTGTATCATCCTGATTTGGTAAATAGTTGAATATACCCATATAATATTAATTTAGATTAATTCATGACCACTTCTAATGTAAATGCGATGTCAAATGCTCCATTATTGGGATGTGAATATTTAATTATTAAATAGCCTCTCGATAATGACTTATTGACTGTAACTGTTCTTATGTTTCTACTCGTAGAAGGAATTCTATATTCGAAAATAGTTGTTGGTAATAGAAATGACCCCCCAACACCATCATTCTCTTTCTTGAAGTAAAACATCCCCGGCTTCGTTCTTTGTATAATATACATTTTCTTAATATAAAAGTTATTGTTATGAATGACCAAATATTCAGAGCCATTTATCAATACAGGCTTTAAAGTATTCTTATCATGTCCAGTACTGGCTTTAACAGAGCAATTTAAATATTGTATTTGACCGATTATTCCATTCCCATTCAAATTTAGATCACCTCCTAATTTCGGCCTGTAAAGAGCAAATCCACCCAAATCAAAAGCGGTCTCCATAATTACACCTGTAACGTTTGAACGAAATAGATTTAAAGCACCATTATGAATTCTATGGCCATTTAGATTTAAATCACCACCAAGTGTAGCCTCTTTTATTGAATATGTGTTCATATTAATATCATTTAGCATTGTCAATTCACCATTTTGACCGTCAAATAAGTTTGATGAATTATTAATCAAAGCATGTCCATTCAAATCTAAATCAGTTTGTAATTGTAGTTTTTCATTCACGATTTTATAAGCTTCAGTGAAGTCGTAAACACTTGATGGAACGTCTGCTGCTTCACCATCAATACCATATACAACACAAGGAACTTTGTACTTATTTGGATAAGTTGGGTTTGCATTAATATGAATTGTACAATACAAATATTCAGGTGGCGAACTTACTGAAGGTTTTTCAATCCATAATAAATATCTCGAATGATCTTCATTTCTGTTGTCAAATTTTCTCCCTACAGTTCTATGAATTGTGATTCCACCAGTTGCATTGAATGTTAGGGTACTCAGATTCATTCCTTCATAATCAGGAAATAGCCATTCAAGAACAAAAGTGTATTTTCCATCTTTTATTGTGTACATATTAAATCCAATTCTAGCTCTGAAAATATGATTAGCTTCTTTATTCAAGTCTACATCAATGACCTTTTTTGAAATCATATGTGGTGAACGAGGTAAATTAATGTATCCGTTAACCTTCAAGCCATATTCGGTACTGACTTCATCGATATCATTCATCAAATATTTGAAAGCATTCTTTGGATGAGAAGCAGATGAAATATGACTTTTTTCTAATTGATCTAAATTTACGGAATCGGTTTTATTTGTTCCTTCTTTTAAGTTAATGATTTTATTTTGATTAAGATTTAAATTAGCAGTCATTCCTTGTGTTCCATCTCGAAGTAGAGTTTGACTGATACTGCTTTTAGATGCGAGATTAGTGTCAATATAAGATTTATTCACAAGATCTCCCGAGTTAGTTCCAATACCATGACCTGTAATAATAAACCCCCCAAAATTCTGATTGCCAGTCATTATAACACTTCCATCTTTTTTAACAAATGGAGAAAGATCAATACCAGCAACTTGTGTATCAACATAACTTTTGTTTACAGCATCTTGTGGGTTTGAGGGGTTATCCTGCAGGTTGAGTATTTTGTTTAATTTCATGTCAATATTCCCACCAAATGCAACATTACCGTTTTCAATTTCATACGCTGGGTCGTGCACAAAGTAAGACAAATTTGTATGATATCCAAAGGCTCCATAAACAATGAGATGTGTTTTGGTGTTAGACGCTGGAGATGTGCTACTTAGATCAACCTGAATTGCCGCTTGACCACCACTTGTTTTTTGAATTGTAAAAAGCTTCTTCATGTAACCATCAACGTGTGGAGTTTTAGGAAAAGGTTTTTGAAACTGCTGTCCTGCGTCACGAATGTTAAATGTGGGAAGGAATAAATCGACTGTTGCATTTTGGGGGTTTGATGGTGAATAGAACTCAACCACAAAAGTATAATCACCCTTACTCAAAGATGTTACATTAAAACGGATTTTGGATGTAAAGTTGCCACTTCTTTTAATGAAGAAGGACAATGATGACTTGTTTATGTGGTATGGTGATTTGTCAAAATTCTCAATTTGAAGGTTTTCCACACCTTGAACTCCAGAAGACTTGGATTTGTCTTTTAACAGAAAAGCGAATGGGTTACGTTGAGAACCTGATGTTGAAAAAACAAGGTCATCAACATACTTTTTGTTAACTGCATTGCTTTGGGGGGTATTGTTGTCAGTATTTTTCAAATTTTGAATCGTGTACCCAGCCATGTCCAGGTTTCCAGTCATTGCAACAGTTCCATCTTTTTTAAGAAATGGAGAAACATCAATGCCAGCAATTTCAGCATCAACATACCCCTTTGTTGCTGTGTCAGAATTAACTGTCGGTGCTGCTACATTAGTCAATTTTTTGTTTTCGATATCATAATTCCCATCTTGTGTCAATTTTAATCCATTTCCATTTCCAGTATCACCTTTATCACCTTTGTCACCTTTAAGACCGATTGGACCCATATCACCTTTATCACCTTTTGGACCGATTGGACCCATATCACCTTTATCACCTTTTGGACCAATTGAACCTATATCACCTTTATCACCTTTTGGACCGATTGAACCTACATTACCTTCATCACCTTTTGGACCAATTAGACCTCTATCACCTTTGTTACCTTTATCACCTTTGTCACCTTTTGGACCAATTAGACCTCTATCACCTTTATCACCTTTTGGACCGATTGGACCAACTGGACCTCTTGGACCTTTATCACCTTTATCACCTTTTGGACCAACTAGACCTCTTGTACCTCTGCCGCCGGTTGTTGGATCATCTTGATGTGGTAAAAAATTAAATATTCCCATATAATATTATATTACACTAAACAGCACCATAAAAATTTCTCTTCACTGTTTTCATTGGTTTGTCAATATAACAGAAAGAATATGGTTTTTTAGTTGCTTCAATATACTTTTGCTTATCAATTCCAAGTTCTTGGGCAATAAAGTTTCTCTCTCTTGTTGATGGAAAATCATAAAGGCAGAAGTGGCTACAATTAAGTCTAACAGATTTTGGACATCCATAGAATGACTGTGTTAGGTACAGTACTGAACAATTTTTGTGGCGACCTTGAATAAAATAGCTGATAATTTGATCTTGTTTTTTATCCGTCACAAAATCATCAAACACAACCAACCGCTGCAATTCAGTGTCTTGAATTTGTTCAACAGGTAAAATTTCATCTTGACTACAAATTAAAACGGGGTAACCAACTTGTTTACTTATTAAATCCATTACTTGCTGTAAATGTTTATACTTGTCTTGATCCAGATTTTTGGCATACAGATGGATCTGATCATAATAGACTAAAGGTTCCATAATCAAGTGCATAAACAGTGTCGTCTTTCCAGATCCAGAATTTCCAGCCAATAACATTCTGAATGTATCTTTCGGCATATACGGATACAAATGTCTAAAAGACTTATTTGAATCCTGATTGATATGATAATTTGGTATTTCCATATATAATTGAGTTAGACTAATCTAAACTATTAACATATGGATATTGAACGAATGAAAAGGCTTCTTCAAAGTGGAATAGAAGCTGGAAAAAAGACGAGAGAAGTTCGTGAGGTTATCAAGACTTATGAACACGCAAAACAAGACGCGTATGATACAACATCAGAATTACTGAAACCTTCAATTGATGTTCAACGGCGTGTAAAAGAAAGCATCGACAAAAAACAGGATGAAGTTATTGAACAGTTGAAACAAAATCAAAAAGCATTGACAAGTGGACTTGAAGATTTTATGCTTTTGAACACACTACCTGAAACAGAACCTGTTGAAACAACAAAACTACCAATTGATTATAAACCAAAAATGATGTCTGAAATGAAATCACCTTATAAGTCAAATATTGATAAGGGTTTTACAACAGATGAGGTTCAAACATTGATGAAATACAAATTAGCACCCCCATCAGAAATACTTAGTTCGTATATGGATGGATCAATAAATATTAATGACTATGATGTGGGAATTGGTAAATTAATTAAAGAACTTGGAGGTAAAAAAGGTCAACTATCGAGTAGCAAAAAGTCGAGAGATAAAAATAAAGAAGAAGTATATGAATTAACACAAGACATCAAAACATTGCAAAAGTATAGAAAAAGAATTGATCTTATTGAAGAAGGCTCAAAAACTATCGGTGAAGGTATTAGAAAGAAAAAAAGACAAATTGGATCTGGTGTTTTTCATTACAATAATATTGGTGACTTGCTTTCACGACTCCAGTTACTTGGTGGGTCTATTTTTGCTGGTAACAATAGTGTGGGTGTCAGAGATGAGTTCACAAATATACTTCATACATTAAGCAGACTGGGTATTGTTTCAAACAATGAGCTCAATAAAATAATCACCAAATATCTAATCTAATAGTATATGACAGAAATATCATTACGATTCAACAGTAAAAACAGAGAAAAAATTGGAGTCAGTGAGAGTCATGATATTACAAAAAGGTTTAATACTCCTCTAGCATTATCAAATGATTTGAAACATGAAATGGCTGTGAAAACTATCAATATGACATACAGCTGGTATAACATCAGACAATCTTATGGGAATAATCAAATAAAATACAGCCATGACAAAGGTGCAAACTGGGAAACAATAACTTTTGTTGATGGAATGTATTCATATGATGAAATCAATATTTACATTCATGAGTATATGAGAAAAAACAACCATGTACTGAATCCTTCTGAAACAGACAAATTAAAATTCAAGTACGGTATTAATATCCTTTTCGTTTTATCAACATATCGTATTCTGATTGAACTTGATGAAAATTATCGAGTGGATCTTAGAAATCTCGAATTCAGAAAACTTATCGGTTTTGACTCAAAATTAATTGCAAGCACAGAATATGGAACAAAATTGCCTGATATAACACGTGGAGTAGATGAAATATATATCAATTGTGATAAAGTAGTTGATAGTATTGTTGATGTCAATAGTACAAATACAATCGCTGTTATTCCAGTCACAGATCTTGTCAGAAGTTTTCCATTCACCTACAAACCTCGTTTTCTTTCATGGAATCCTGTCTCAACACGATATATCAACTCAATACATTTTTACATCACTGATGCTTCCGGAACTCCAGTCAATTTAAATGGGGTAGATTGGTATATTGAGATATTCTTGAGAGGTGTGGAATTATAAAACCAATATATGAAGCGATTTGAGTTTAAGAAGTATGAACAAAGAGGTGAAGGTGTTATCAAAACAGTTGTAAAAAAAGCAGCTGAAAAAACAATTAGTGAACATGCTGCCAAAAAAAGGTGGTGATAAAATAATATAACTTTTGAGAAAGATCAGGAGTGGGAGTGTAAATGAGAACAGGAGTGTGGGTGAGATCAAAAGAAAGAGAGGTAGGCCGCGCAAAACAGATACTGCAAAATAAATAACTTTTATCTAAACCAATAATATATGTCTAACTATAGAGAATCCAAATATATCGAACGTTATGAAGATGTTGTGTTCGAACTTGAGACACCATTAGTCACCGCAATTGCAAACAATGCTCATCAGAAGAAAACAGGTTATCGTTTTGTTGCTGATAACAGTGGAGAGACAACACCATTTGATTGGTTCAATGCTCGTTTGAATCTTGATTTCATTGAAAACAAACTTGCAGATGGAGCTGCTATTGCTGCTGATGATAGAAACGGTATTGTGAATTCAGCTTACTCTCTGATTAAAACAATATCTGTGAAAGTGAATGGTGTTGATGTTTATGAATGTAGAGATGTCAATCAAGCTGTAAATATTAAGTCTTTACTCGAGTATTCACAAGGTTATGCTTCAAGTCAAGGAACAAATGAGTTCTTCTATCTTGACACCAACAGACATGCTGAAGACAGAGCGGCTCAAGCTAATTATAACAAAGGATTTGCATCTCGTAAAAAGTTGTTGAATGGTGTAAATGGTAAAGTAAATTCAGAGGTAGCATTTAATAGATTGGGATATTTCAAGAGCTTTTATGATGAAATTTCACCTAACTCGAAAACGGAGGTTAACGTGACACTTGAAAGCGATGCTAATTTAGTTTGGCAGGCTGCTGATGAATGTCGTGTAATAGTCACCAAATTTCAGCTAATTGTTCCTCGTATTACTTTCAATTCAATAGGAAAGTCACTATACATCAGCAAATATCTTGACAACAGAAAGTGGACTTATCTGAGAGAAATGGTTGAGAGAGGTAATTCAACAAGACAACAGACAGCCAATTTCCGTATTTCAACTGGAATAAACAAACCCAGACACGTTTTTGTTTTCATTATCAATGATGCAAATGATGAGTCTCAGACAGCCAATAAATTTCTCTATAATACATTCTCTGTTGCAAATGGACGAACAATGACTGATTCTTATCTTGAAGTAGGCAACGGAAATGATTATCCTGAGGTACATTATAAACCATCAACAGAACCAACAAGAGTATTCAGAGATGTTTTGAAATACGTTCATGCCGTTAATGACTACAGTGATAGCACCCTTCTTAACAGAGAGAACTTTGGTTCAATATTCCCTTTCATTTATTTTGATTTGACGAAACAAAAACAGGATATAAAAGATGGGATGACCAAACTGACTTTCAAATACACTTTGAGTGGTGCAACAAATGCAGATTACAGTGTGTATGCACTAGTTCTCTATGAACAGGATGTTGAGATGAGAAAGACTGATGGTAAACTTATTTTGAGATCAATGTAATTAAATAAATTAAATAAATAATTAAATTAATAATTAAATTAAACCAATTTTTATATTAAATTAAATACAATTTAGTATAACCATATAATATATGACTACTTATCATCCTCATGGAGTGAGACTTTCACAGGGTCAGAAAGATAAGCTTGCAAAAGCTTACAGAACAAATTCAGCTGTAACTTTGAGGTTAACGCATAATGAATTGTCTGGAAATGATGAACTAATGTTGACTAAGACTCAAATCAACAAACTGATGAAATCAAAAAGATCAGGAAAAGGTTCAGACATCAAAATATCAAAATCACAAATCAGAAAAGCTGTTGTGTATGGAGGTTCTCTTTGGACAACTCTATTGCCATTTGCAACTAAAGCACTATCTAAAGCAGTTCCAGCATTGGCTACAAGTGCTCTTTCATCTCTTGGGAGTATGGCTATTGATAAAATGTTTAGAAAGAAACAAAGGGGAGGTTTTCTTATTCCTAATCAAAACTTAGCCCAACTATTGAATGTAAAAAATTTGTTGAATACAAGACAAATGGCTGATCTTATTCAAAAAATGCAGTATGGTGGAGACGTTATTATCAAACCAACAAAAACTCAGTCTGGTGGAGCTCTTGGAGCACTATTAGCTTCAATTGGAATACCTCTTGCTATAGAAGCAGTAAAAAATTATCAGGAAAGGGTTTGCAGGTTGATCGACAACGTACAAGACGGTCATTGCCTGTCCATGTTCCAGATCCTAAAATGGGGGGAAAACATGTTTCTTTTCCATGGAGATCACCCCCAGTTGTTGGTACATGGGATAACCCAATTGGTCTTGGAATGAAAAAAAAAAAAAAACAAACAAAAGGAAAAGGGCTTCTACTAGACAAAAACAGTCCATTCAAATCAATCCCCATACTTGGAACAATACTCTAAGATTCGTGAATAAACCATTATCCAACATTGACTTGTTAAATTGGGTAAAACAACTTGGAATAAAACATTTTAGAGGAGTTTTCAGTCGGGATTCTCTTCCAAAACAAATAAAAAACAAAGAATGTGGAATAGTCAATCTTGACAGTCGGATTGGACCTGGTACTCATTGGGTATGTTATCGTAATATGGACACATACTGTGAATACTTTGATTCATTCGGATTGATGATGCCAACAGAAGTTCAAATATATATGGTTTCAAGTGGGAAACAACTTGAATACTCTGGTGATGAAATACAAGAAAGGGATTCAGTCTTGTGTGGATATTGGTGTTTATACTATCTTCTCGAGAGGCAAAAAGGTAGATCAATTCTTGATACAATACATAATTCCAAATTCAGTTCAACAGATGCGAGTGTCAATCACAGATTCATCATAGACTACTTCAAAAATATCTAACCCATTTGTATATGAAATCATATTGTGTCAAACAGAAGAAAGTCACTGAATGTGTACCTGGAAGTGAAAGATATCAAAAGACAAAAAATGGTCGAACAATGATGAAATGCACTTGTGCTGAGTGTGGTATAACAAAAACTAAGTTTGTCAGGAAACGGGGAAACTGAATAGCCCGTCTGAAGGGGCGGGCATACTAGATTCAGCCGCAGATATGGCACTTACAGGATTCTTGGAACATGGAGTTCCTTATTTAGCGAAGAAGGGTGCTGAAATGAGGAGATATTATGCTTCTGAAGCAATGAGAAATCCAAAACTTCAGCGGCGTGCGATTGACTATGGCATAAAAAAAGCAACTCCCATTTTACAAAAGGTTGGGACAGAAGCTTTAAATCAACTCTCAACAAAATTGCGACCAAACATTCGTTACAAAACAGATATTAAAGGATTGGATTATGGTGGTGCTATTGATGTAAATAAGCTATTAAAATCAGGTGTCGCTGGAAGTCCATGGCAAGTTGATTTGAAAAAAGCTGCTGATATAATAACTGATCCCAATCTTTTTAAATTTCCAAATCCAAGTGAGATAAAAGATGCAAAAGAAAGAGTCAAGGTTTATAAGAAGTTGTATGAAACTGCAAAAGCTAATGGTTACAAGGGAAGTTATAATAGGTTCATTTTAGAGTCCGGTTTTGGGTCTAAACCCACATTTACAATTCCAAAATTTGGATCTGGTTGGGGAGATAAAGTATTTGACCCAAGGTTCATGAAATATGATGTTCCAATTCCTAAACCATTCACTAATCCAACATTTATTAGTGCATTTGGGAAAGCCATTAAGGGAAAAGATAACAAAGGTTGGACTTCTTATGGACAAATAGTTGCTGATACTGCTAAGAATTATTTTGGTGGAAAGATTGATATTCACAAAGTTATTGGTAAGCTTCCTAAACCAAAAGCTGGATGGACACCTAGTAAGTATAAATACATGGGGCCTTACAACCCTCTTCATGAACAGTTGGAATATGATCCAACAACTGGTGAGGTTTTGAAGTGGAATGTCCAACCTTACAATAAAGTGGATGAAATAGCAGCTTACCATGATATTTGTTATGACATGGGAAAAAACAAAGGTGAATGTGATAGAACAATGGTAAAATCTCTTGACCAAATACCTTATGGTGAAATGCCAAAATGGGGCCAAACAGCTAGATTCTTGATCAACAAAAAGGAGAAACTAGGTTTGGGTGTTCCAAAAAACGGAAAAAGCCGTCGAGTGAAGAAAACTGGCAAGAAAAATTAGCTGATGAATTACATGCACCCATAAAACGAAATTTTACTCGGCGGCGTGTGATTGTAAATAAAATTGATGAAATATGGGCTGCTGATCTTGTTGAAATGCAAAAATTCAGCAAATGGAATAAAGGTTATAATATCTTTTGATGGTTATTGATGTTTTCAGTAAATATGGTTGGATTGTCCCATTGAAGGATAAAGGGTGATAAAGGGTGAAACTGTAACTGAAGCATTTCAAACAATATTCAGAGATAGAACACCACAATATCTATGGGTTGATAAAGGTAAAGAGTTTTACAACAAACACTTGAAAAACTTGTTAGAGAAAAATGGGATACATATCTACTCTACTGAAAATGAAGAAAAGTCCTCAGTGGTTGAAAGATGGAATCGAACAATCAAGTCGAAAATGTCCAAAAACAGAACAGAATTCTTGATACAATACATAATTCCAAATTCAGTTCAACAGATGCGAGTGTCAATCACAGATTCATCATAGACTACTTCAAAAATATCTAACCCATTTGTATATGAAATCATATTGTGTCAAACAGAAGAAAGTCACTGAATGTGTACCTGGAAGTGAAAGATATCAAAAGACAAAAAATGGTCGAACAATGATGAAATGCACTTGTGCTGAGTGTGGTATAACAAAAACTAAGTTTGTCAGGAAACGGGGAAACTGAATAGCCCGTCTGAAGGGGCGGGCATACTAGATTCAGCCGCAGATATGGCACTTACAGGATTCTTGGAACATGGAGTTCCTTATTTAGCGAAGAAGGGTGCTGAAATGAGGAGATATTATGCTTCTGAAGCAATGAGAAATCCAAAACTTCAGCGGCGTGCGATTGACTATGGCATAAAAAAAGCAACTCCCATTTTACAAAAGGTTGGGACAGAAGCTTTAAATCAGCTCTCAACAAAATTGCGACCAAACATTCGTTACAAAACAGATATTAAAGGATTGGATTATGGTGGTGCTATTGATGTAAATAAGCTATTAAAATCAGGTGTCGCTGGAAGTCCATGGCAAGTTGATTTGAAAAAAGCTGCTGATATAATAACTGATCCCAATCTTTTTAAATTTCCAAATCCAAGTGAGATAAAAGATGCAAAAGAAAGAGTCAAGGTTTATAAGAAGTTGTATGAAACTGCAAAAGCTAATGGTTACAAGGGAAGTTATAATAGGTTCATTTTAGAGTCCGGTTTTGGGTCTAAACCCACATTTACAATTCCAAAATTTGGATCTGGTTGGGGAGATAAAGTATTTGACCCAAGGTTCATGAAATATGATGTTCCAATTCCTAAACCATTCACTAATCCAACATTTATTAGTGCATTTGGGAAAGCCATTAAGGGAAAAGATAACAAAGGTTGGACTTCTTATGGACAAATAGTTGCTGATACTGCTAAGAATTATTTTGGTGGAATGATTGATATTCACAAAGTTATTGGCAAGCTTCCTAAACCAAAAGCTGGATGGACACCTAGTAAGTATAAATACATGGGGCCTTACAACCCTCTTCATGAACAGTTGGAATATGATCCAACAACTGGTGAGGTTTTGAAGTGGAATGTCCAACCTTACAATAAAGTGGATGAAATAGCAGCTTACCATGATATTTGTTATGACATGGGAAAAAACAAAGGTGAATGTGATAGAACAATGGTAAAATCTCTTGACCAAATACCTTATGGTGAAATGCCAAAATGGGGCCAAACAGCTAGATTCTTGATCAACAAAAAGGAGAAACTAGGTTTGGGTGTTCCAAAAAACGGAAAAAGCCGTCGAGTGAAGAAAACTGGCAAGAAAAATTAGCTGATGAATTACATGCACCCATAAAACGAAATTTTACTCGGCGGCGTGTGATTGTAAATAAAATTGATGAAATATGGGCTGCTGATCTTGTTGAAATGCAAAAATTCAGCAAATGGAATAAAGGTTATAATATCTTTTGATGGTTATTGATGTTTTCAGTAAATATGGTTGGATTGTCCCATTGAAGGATAAAGGGTGATAAAGGGTGAAACTGTAACTGAAGCATTTCAAACAATATTCAGAGATAGAACACCACAATATCTATGGGTTGATAAAGGTAAAGAGTTTTACAACAAACACTTGAAAAACTTGTTAGAGAAAAATGGGATACATATCTACTCTACTGAAAATGAAGAAAAGTCCTCAGTGGTTGAAAGATGGAATCGAACAATCAAGTCCAAAATGTGGAAGCAGTTCACTATTCAAGGTAATACACAGTATTTAGACATGTTACCAAAATTAGTGAAACAATATAATAATACCAAACATTCAAGTACAAAGATGACACCCACAGAGGCTTCAAAGAAAAAGAATGAAGGAACTGTTTACTTCAATTTGTATGGTGATATAGAAACATTAAAACAGAAACCAAAACTTAAAGTTGGTGATAAGGTTCGAATATCCAAGTATAAACGGAATGTGTTCGATAAGGGTTACACACCAAATTGGACAGAAGAAGTGTTTACAGTTGATAAGATCCAATACACTAATCCAATAACATACAAACTAAAAGATCTCAGAGGTGAAGATATTCAAGGGAGTTTTTATGAACCTGAATTATTAAAAGCCAGACAAGAGGTATTTAGAATTGATAAGGTCATTCGCAGAGATTACAAGAAGAAACAAGCTTTAGTGAAGTGGAAGGGGTATAGTGATGAATTTAACAGTTGGATACCAATGAAGGATTTAAAAGATATATGAAATTATCTAATGTATATCTAGCTGGATTTTTCAAAACAGGGTCAGTCATTTGTGATTTTGACCGCCGATTCCGGTGGAACTTGCTGCCTCCGGGCACCAAGTTCCGGGGCAATGCGGCCGATGACTTTTAGGGGGGTTCCGTCAAGGCGGGTAGCAGGGCACTCTAGAGGGACAGGGCTACAAGACCATCTGCATTTGAGCTGGCCAGCTCTTAAAGCAGGGGGGATAGGCCAGCTCAAACTTTGGCCTTGTGATGTTGGTTTTTCTATTGTTAATTAACTTTCTGACTTTATTGCCTGCAGGACTGCAGCTGCATGAATGGCTGAGTGTTGGGAATTTTGACCAACAGGCACACCGGGCTGGCAGGTCTGCCACAAAGGCATGAGCTGGTAAGAATTGAATCTATCTGCAAGCAAAGTCCAGGCATTTTCCTGGCCATTTTACAAAAACTCAAGTTCTGGAGTCTAGCCCGGTTTTGAAAAGGTCAGCTATATAGCTCCAAGGAATGAGGGGCCAACTGGGGCAATTTTAGTGCCGGTGAGCTCAGCTGATGACAGTGAGCTCCCCGAGCCCCTTGAAACTGCAAAGGGGTCGATTTGGCTGGAAAATCTAACTGGATTTTTCAAAACAGGGTCAGTCATTTGTGATTTTGACCGCCGATTCCGGTGGAACTTGCTGCCTCCGGGCAGCAAGTTCCGGGGCAATGCGGCCGATGAATTTTAGGGGGGGGTTCCGTCAAGGCGGGTGGCAGGGAACTCTAGAGGGACAGGGCTACAAGACCATCTGCATTTGAGCTGGCCAGCTCTTAAAGCAGGGGGGATAGGCCAGCTCAAACTTTGGCCTTGTGATGTTGGTTTTTCTATTGTTAATTAACTTTCTGACTTTATTGCCTGCAGGACTGCAGCTGCATGAATGGCTGAGTGTTGGGAATTTTGACCAACAGGCACACCGGGCTGGCAGGTCTGCCACAAAGGCATGAGCTGGTAAGAATTGAATCTATCTGCAAGCAAAGTCCAGGCATTTTCCTGGCCATTTTACAAAAACTCTAGTTCTGGAGTCTAGCCCGGTTTTGAAAAGGTCAGCTATATAGCTCCAAGGAATGAGGGGCCAACTGGGGCAATTTTAGTGCCGGTGAGCTCAGCTGATGACAGTGAGCTCCCCGAGCCCCTTGAAACTGCAAAGGGGTCGATTTGGCTGGAACATCTAACTGGATTTTTCAAAACAGGGTCAGTCATTTGTGATTTTGACCGCCGATTCCGGTGGAACTTGCTGCCTCCGGGCAGCAAGTTCCGGGGCAATGCGGCCGATGAATTTTAGGGGGGGGTTCCGTCAAGGCGGGTGGCAGGGAACTCTAGAGGGACAGGGCTACAAGACCATCTGCATTTGAGCTGGCCAGCTCTTAAAGCAGGGGGATAGGCCAGCTCAAACTTTGGCCTTGTGATGTTGGTTTTTCTATTGTTAATTAACTTTCTGACTTTATTGCCTGCAGGACTGCAGCTGCATGAATGGCTGAGTGTTGGGAATTTTGACCAACAGGCACACCGGGCTGGCAGGTCTGCCACAAAGGCATGAGCTGGTAAGAATTGAATCTATCTGCAAGCAAAGTCAAGGCATTTTCCTGGCCATTTTACAAAAACTCAACTTCTGGAGTCTAGCCCGGTTTTGAAAAGGTCAGCTATATAGCTCCAGGGAATGAGGGGCCAACTGGGGCAATTTTAGTGCCGGTGAGCTCAGCTGATGACAGTGAGCTCCCCGAGCCCCTTGAAACTGCAAAGGGGTCGATTTGGCTGGAACATCTAGCTGGATTTTTCAAAACAGGGTCAGTCATTTGTGATTTTGACCGCCGATTCCGGTGGAACTTGCTGCCTCCGGGCAGCAAGTTCCGGGGCAATGCGGCCGATGAATTTTAGGGGGGGTTCCGTCAAGGCGGGTGGCAGGGCACTCTAGAGGGACAGGGCTACAAGACCATCTGCATTTGAGCTGGCCAGCTCTTAAAGCAGGGGGGATAGGCCAGCTCAAACTTTGGCCTTGTGATGTTGGTTTTTCTATTGTTAATTAACTTTCTGACTTTATTGCCTGCAGGACTGCAGCTGCATGAATGGCTGAGTGTTGGGAATTTTGACCAACAGGCACACCGGGCTGGCAGGTCTGCCACAAAGGCATGAGCTGGTAAGAATTGAATCTATCTGCAAGCAAAGTCCAGGCATTTTCCTGGCCATTTTACAAAAACTCAAGTTCTGGAGTCTAGCCCGGTTTTGAAAAGGTCAGCTATATAGCTCCAAGGAATGAGGGGCCAACTGGGGCAATTTTAGTGCCGGTGAGCTCAGCTGATGACAGTGAGCTCCCCGAGCCCCTTGAAACTGCAAAGGGGTCGATTTGGCTGGAACATCTAACTGGATTTTTCAAAACAGGGTCAGTCATTTGTGATTTTGACCGCCGATTCCGGTGGAACTTGCTGCCTCCGGGCACCAAGTTCCGGGGCAATGCGGCCGATGAATTTTAGGGGGGGTTCCGTCAAGGCGGGTGGCAGGGCACTCTAGAGGGACAGGGCTACAAGACCATCTGCATTTGAGCTGGCCAGCTCTTAAAGCAGGGGGGATAGGCCAGCTCAAACTTTGGCCTTGTGATGTTGGTTTTTCTATTGTTAATTAACTTTCTGACTTTATTGCCTGCAGGACTGCAGCTGCATGAATGGCTGAGTGTTGGGAATTTTGACCAACAGGCACACCGGGCTGGCAGGTCTGCCACAAAGGCATGAGCTGGTAAGAATTGAATCTATCTGCAAGCAAAGTCCAGGCATTTTCCTGGCCATTTTACAAAAACTCAAGTTCTGGAGTCTAGCCCGGTTTTGAAAAGGTCAGCTATATAGCTCCAGGGAATGAGGGGCCAACTGGGGCAATTTTAGTGCCGGTGAGCTCAGCTGATGACAGCGAGCTCCCCGAGCCCCTTGAAACTGCAAAGGGGTCGATTTGGCTGGAACATCTAGCTGGATTTTTCAAAACAGGGTCAGTCATTTGTGATTTTGACCGCCGATTCCGGTGGAACTTGCTGCCTCCGGGCAGCAAGTTCCGGGGCAATGCGGCCGATGAATTTTAGGGGGGGTTCCGTCAAGGCGGGTGGCAGGGCACTCTAGAGGGACAGGGCTACAAGACCATCTGCATTTGAGCTGGCCAGCTCTTAAAGCAGGGGGATAGGCCAGCTCAAACTTTGGCCTTGTGATGTTGGTTTTTCTATTGTTAATTAACTTTCTGACTTTATTGCCTGCAGGACTGCAGCTGCATGAATGGCTGAGTGTTGGGAATTTTGACCAACAGGCACACCGGGCTGGCAGGTCTGCCACAAAGGCATGAGCTGGTAAGAATTGAATCTATCTGCAAGCAAAGTCCAGGCATTTTCCTGGCCATTTTACAAAAACTCAAGTTCTGGAGTCTAGCCCGGTTTTGAAAAGGTCAGCTATATAGCTCCAAGGAATGAGGGGCCAACTGGGGCAATTTTAGTGCCGGTGAGCTCAGCTGATGACAGTGAGCTCCCCGAGCCCCTTGAAACTGCAAAGGGGTCGATTTGGCTGGAACATCTAACTGGATTTTTCAAAACAGGGTCAGTCATTTGTGATTTTGACCGCCGATTCCGGTGGAACTTGCTGCCTCCGGGCACCAAGTTCCGGGGCAATGCGGCCGATGAATTTTAGGGGGGGGTTCCGTCAAGGCGGGTGGCAGGGCACTCTAGAGGGACAGGGCTACAAGACCATCTGCATTTGAGCTGGCCAGCTCTTAAAGCAGGGGGGATAGGCCAGCTCAAACTTTGGCCTTGTGATGTTGGTTTTTCTATTGTTAATTAACTTTCTGACTTTATTGCCTGCAGGACTGCAGCTGCATGAATGGCTGAGTGTTGGGAATTTTGACCAACAGGCACACCGGGCTGGCAGGTCTGCCACAAAGGCATGAGCTGGTAAGAATTGAATCTATCTGCAAGCAAAGTCCAGGCATTTTCCTGGCCATTTTACAAAAACTCAAGTTCTGGAGTCTAGCCCGGTTTTGAAAAGGTCAGCTATATAGCTCCAGGGAATGAGGGGCCAACTGGGGCAATTTTAGTGCCGGTGAGCTCAGCTGATGACAGCGAGCTCCCCGAGCCCCTTGAAACTGCAAAGGGGTCGATTTGGCTGGAACATCTAGCTGGATTTTTCAAAACAGGGTCAGTCATTTGTGATTTTGACCGCCGATTCCGGTGGAACTTGCTGCCTCCGGGCAGCAAGTTCCGGGGCAATGCGGCCGATGAATTTTAGGGGGGGTTCCGTCAAGGCGGGTGGCAGGGCACTCTAGAGGGACAGGGCTACAAGACCATCTGCATTTGAGCTGGCCAGCTCTTAAAGCAGGGGGGATAGGCCAGCTCAAACTTTGGCCTTGTGATGTTGGTTTTTCTATTGTTAATTAACTTTCTGACTTTATTGCCTGCAGGACTGCAGCTGCATGAATGGCTGAGTGTTGGGAATTTTGACCAACAGGCACACCGGGCTGGCAGGTCTGCCACAAAGGCATGAGCTGGTAAGAATTGAATCTATCTGCAAGCAAAGTCCAGGCATTTTCCTGGCCATTTTACAAAAACTCAAGTTCTGGAGTCTAGCCCGGTTTTGAAAAGGTCAGCTATATAGCTCCAAGGAATGAGGGGCCAACTGGGGCAATTTTAGTGCCGGTGAGCTCAGCTGATGACAGTGAGCTCCCCGAGCCCCTTGAAACTGCAAAGGGGTCGATTTGGCTGGAACATCTAACTGGATTTTTCAAAACAGGGTCAGTCATTTGTGATTTTGACCGCCGATTCCGGTGGAACTTGCTGCCTCCGGGCACCAAGTTCCGGGGCAATGCGGCCGATGAATTTTAGGGGGGGTTCCGTCAAGGCGGGTGGCAGGGCACTCTAGAGGGACAGGGCTACAAGACCATCTGCATTTGAGCTGGCCAGCTCTTAAAGCAGGGGGGATAGGCCAGCTCAAACTTTGGCCTTGTGATGTTGGTTTTTCTATTGTTAATTAACTTTCTGACTTTATTGCCTGCAGGACTGCAGCTGCATGAATGGCTGAGTGTTGGGAATTTTGACCAACAGGCACACCGGGCTGGCAGGTCTGCCACAAAGGCATGAGCTGGTAAGAATTGAATCTATCTGCAAGCAAAGTCCAGGCATTTTCCTGGCCATTTTACAAAAACTCAACTTCTGGAGTCTAGCCCGGTTTTGAAAAGGTCAGCTATATAGCTCCAGGGAATGAGGGGCCAACTGGGGCAATTTTAGTGCCGGTGAGCTCAGCTGATGACAGTGAGCTCCCGAGCCCCTTGAAACTGCAAAGGGGTCGATTTGGCTGGAACATCTAGCTGGATTTTTCAAAACAGGGTCAGTCATTTGTGATTTTGACCGCCGATTCCGGTGGAACTTGCTGCCTCCGGGCACCAAGTTCCGGGGCAATGCGGCCGATGAATTTTAGGGGGGGTTCCGTCAAGGCGGGTGGCAGGGCACTCTAGAGGGACAGGGCTACAAGACCATCTGCATTTGAGCTGGCCAGCTCTTAAAGCAGGTGGGATAGGCCAGCTCAAACTTTGGCCTTGTGATGTTGGTTTTTCTATTGTTAATTAACTTTCTGACTTTATTGCCTGCAGGACTGCAGCTGCATGAATGGCTGAGTGTTGGGAATTTTGACCAACAGGCACACCGGGCTGGCAGGTCTGCCACAAAGGCATGAGCTGGTAAGAATTGAATCTATCTGCAAGCAAAGTCCAGGCATTTTCCTGGCCATTTTACAAAAACTCAAGTTCTGGAGTCTAGCCCGGTTTTGAAAAGGTCAGCTATATAGCTCCAGGGAATGAGGGGCCAACTGGGGCAATTTTAGTGCCGGTGAGCTCAGCTGATGACAGTGAGCTCCCCGAGCCCCTTGAAACTGCAAAGGGGTCGATTTGGCTGGAACATCTAGCTGGATTTTTCAAAACAGGGTCAGTCATTTGTGATTTTGACCGCCGATTCCGGTGGAACTTGCTGCCTCCGGGCAGCAAGTTCCGGGGCAATGCGGCCGATGAATTTTAGGGGGGGTTCCGTCAAGGCGGGTGGCAGGGCACTCTAGAGGGACAGGGCTACAAGACCATCTGCATTTGAGCTGGCCAGCTCTTAAAGCAGGGGGGATAGGCCAGCTCAAACTTTGGCCTTGTGATGTTGGTTTTTCTATTGTTAATTAACTTTCTGACTTTATTGCCTGCAGGACTGCAGCTGCATGAATGGCTGAGTGTTGGGAATTTTGACCAACAGGCACACCGGGCTGGCAGGTCTGCCACAAAGGCATGAGCTGGTAAGAATTGAATCTATCTGCAAGCAAAGTCCAGACATTTTCCTGGCCATTTTACAAAAACTCAAGTTCTGGAGTCTAGCCCGGTTTTGAAAAGGTCAGCTATATAGCTCCAGGGAATGAGGGGCCAACTGGGGCAATTTTAGTGCCGGTGAGCTCAGCTGATGACAGTGAGCTCCCCGAGCCCCTTGAAACTGCAAAGGGGTCGATTTGGCTGGAACAAATTAGCTCCAGGGAATGAGGGGCCAACTGGGGCAATTTTAGTGCCGGTGAGCTCAGCTGATGACAGTGAGCTCCCCGAGCCCCTTGAAACTGCAAAGGGGTCGATTTGGCTGGAACATCTAGCTGGATTTTTCAAAACAGGGTCAGTCATTTGTGATTTTGACCGCCGATTCTGGTGGAACTTGCTGCCTCCGGGCACCAAGTTCCGGGGCAATGCGGCCGATGAATTTTAGGGGGGGTTCCGTCAAGGCGGGTGGCAGGGCACTCTAGAAGGACAGGGCTACAAGACCATCTGCATTTGAGCTGGCCAGCTCTTAAAGCAGGGGGGATAGGCCAGCTCAAACTTTGGCCTTGTGATGTTTGTTTTTCTATTGTTAATTAACTTTCTGACTTTATTGCCTGCAGGACTGCAGCTGCATGAATGGCTGAGTGTTGGGAATTTTGACCAACAGGCACACCGGGCTGGCAGGTCTGCCACAAAGGCATGAGCTGGTAAGAATTGAATCTATCTGCAAGCAAAGTCCAGGCATTTTCCTGGCCATTTTACAAAAACTCAAGTTCTGGAGTCTAGCCCGGTTTTGAAAAGGTCAGCTATATAGCTCCAGGGAATGAGGGGCCAACTGGGGCAATTTTAGTGCCGGTGAGCTCAGCTGATGACAGTGAGCTCCCCGAGCCCCTTGAAACTGCAAAGGGGTCGATTTGGCTGGAACATCTAGCTGGATTTTTCAAAACAGGGTCAGTCATTTGTGATTTTGACCGCCGATTCCGGTGGAACTTGCTGCCTCCGGGCAGCAAGTTCCGGGGCAATGCGGCCGATGAATTTTAGGGGGGGGGTTCCGTCAAGGCGGGTGGCAGGGCACTCTAGAGGGACAGGGCTACAAGACCATCTGCATTTGAGCTGGCCAGCTCTTAAAGCAGGGGGGATAGGCCAGCTCAAACTTTGGCCTTGTGATGTTGGTTTTTCTATTGTTAATTAACTTTCTGACTTTATTGCCTGCAGGACTGCAGCTGCATGAATGGCTGAGTGTTGGGAATTTTGACCAACAGGCACACCGGGCTGGCAGGTCTGCCACAAAGGCATGAGCTGGTAAGAATTGAATCTATCTGCAAGCAAAGTCCAGGCATTTTCCTGGCCATTTTACAAAAACTCAAGTTCTGGAGTCTAGCCCGGTTTTGAAAAGGTCAGCTATATATATAACAGAAGATACAGTTGTATATACTGTTATTTGCTGTTATGTAGCCAAGAATATTATTATTCCTGGATATATTTAAAACAGGTTGAGAAATACTTTTAAAAAAATATTATAGTTTATATATTATAATGCAAGAAATTTTGATATATAATGAAACCGAAATAGATGTTATCAAGAAGGATGATGATGTGTGGTTCAAAGCTAAGACTATTGCTGGAATCTTGAAATATGTTAACACTCGGAAAGCAATTCGTGATCATGTTGATTCTGAAGATAAAACTACACTAAACGATCTCAAATCATGGGGAACAAAAGTTCCTCCAACATACCATCATGGGGGAACAAAAGTTCCTCCAAAAATAATCACACAATTTATATAAACGAATCCGGATTATATAGCCTAATTTTTGGGTCTAATATGTATGAAGCAAAAGAATTCAGACGATGGGTAACAAAAGACATATTACCAAAAATCAGAAAACAGGGATTTTACAAAAAGTTCAATGACAGCAGTAACAACATGCTATTAATTGAGAGTGAAAATGATTTGCACTACAAGATTGTATCATTCATCAGAAAAAAATATGAAGATGCATTAATGATAGCAGGCCTCGGTGAAAATCAAATAAGCCCAAATATGAGAATCAAAAGTTATAACAAAGGATATATGTCTGGACAATGTGATTTGATGTTGATGAATCCGACAAGAAAATACAATGCTCTGTGCCTTGAATTTAAAAGTCCCACTGGTGTGTATCAAGTGACGGATAAACAAACAAATATGAAGCAAATGTATGAAAAAAACAAATGCAAATACATCATGAGCAATTGTTTTGAAGATTTAATTTATGAAATAACCAAACACATGGAAGAAAGCAAATTATATTTATCACGAAGAGAAAAATAAATGAAGAGGATATTATTTGCATATTTTATTGTGATATTGTTTGTTATTGTTTTTCATTATTTTATCACATCTTGGACACTTATATTCTTTGTTTTGCCATTTTTTCATAGCTTGTGCATGGTGTTTATTTTTATCTTCATCAGGGACTCTTCGTGGTCTTTTATTAGTTGATTTTATGTAATCATCAGGCATATCCTCTTTTTTAACATTCTCGAATTTATACATTTGACCATCTTTTTTTGACACAGCTGATTTATAATATTTAACTCCATCACAAAGTTTTTTTATAGTAAAATTACTTATATCAAGATGTTTCTGGACTGCATACATACTACCAAAATATGAAACTTCTTTAGTGTTAACATTAGTCGCTTTCACACATCTTGGATTTTTTCGGGAATTTTTGTTGTATGAATGGTTACGACCTTTTACTGATTTTTTCGTGTTTTCAATTGGTGTTAATAGTTGGAGATTACACAAACGATTATCATCTCTTATGTTATTGATATGGTCGATGACTTTTCCTTCTGGAATGATACCGTTGTGACATTCCCATACAAACCGATGGACTAGATAATTTTTTTGGCCCTTTTGAGCATGTTTTCTCACACAACACACCATATATCTTGTGTAATGCTTAGCCCCCTTCATTGACACTTTTTTGACAATATTTATAATATTTCCATCTACATCTGAGGCGTATAAATCATAAACTGGGTGAATATTATAAACGCAGTTATTGATTTCAATCTTATTCATTATAATACAGTTTATATAATAATTGTTTAAATAATTTTTTTTATACAATCATTTAAAGATATATAATAATATTATATAATACTAATATATGAAAAAGAGTGATTTAGAAAAACTAAGTAAAGCTAAATTAATCGAACTACTATTGAAGCAACAGAAGAAACCAAAGGTTGTTATAGTTGATGATACAAAACCTGTGCCTGCACCTCGTAACAATATAATTCTCCCACCAATGGAATTCAGGGACAAACCAACCCCAGCACCCCGCAAGAGTGTCAAGCAGATGGTTCAAGATTATGAAGACAACATAATTCTTCCACCAATGCAATTTAGGGATAGACCAGTTCCTAAACCAAGGACTAAAAAGCCTGTGCCTGCACCTAGAACTAAGATATTACAAACTGAAAAAGCTCTGAAAGGTTACACTAAGTCTTTTGAAATTGATATAAAAAATGACAAAGACCCGCTAGAGCAACTACTAAACACAAGAATGGCAATCGAAACACACATTGAAAAATTGTTGAGTGAAATGAAAGGACTGAAATTTGTTGAAACACTTAAGGCAACATTTACAAAATTAACAGATGGTGCTTTAGAATTCAAAACAGCATATTTCAACAGCACACCTCAAACAATTGTAAACAATCTGGAAATTAGTGAATCACTACAATTATCAAAACAAGAAATAATAAATAAGATAGCTCAATGGGTATCAGAAGGTTCTGGTTGGACAATTGAATCTGTTGATAATCATTATCTTAATGTTGTCAAATATCAACCAATGAGAGGCTCCTCATACATAAAACTACCACAAGAAATAAGAAACAGTGTTAAAGGTTTAATCAACTTGAAAAATGAGGATAATGAATGCTTCCGGTGGTGTCACATCAGGCATTTAAACCCATAAGACAAAGATCCACAGAGGATTAAAAAAGTTGATAAAAAATATGTTGACAACTTAAATTACACAGGAATTGAATTCCCTGTAACCACTAAACAGTATAACAAGATAGAAAAACAGAATGAGATCAACATCAATGTTTTCGGTTATGAGAATAAACAACCATATCCAATTTATGTCTCAAAAGAAAAATATGAAGACTGTATGAATCTCCTTCTGATAACTGAAGATGAAAACAAGCATTATGTGCTGATTAAAGATTTTAACAAGTTTATGTATAATCAGACTAAACACAAGGAAAGAAAGCATTTCTGTTTACATTGTTTGCAATGTTTCTCATCTGAGAGAATATTAATTGATCACAAAGAAAACTGTATTCAGGTGAATGGAACACAAGCAATTAAAATGCCAGAAAAAGGTAAAAACATTTTGAAATTCAATAATTTTCATAAACAACAACAAGTACCTTTTGTGATATATGCTGATTTTGAGGCTATAACTGAGAAAATACAGGGTTGTCAACCTGGTGATAACAAATCATTTACAGAGGCTTATCAGAAGCACACAGACTGTGGATACGGATATAAGGTTGTTTGTTGTTATGACGATAAACATAGCAAACCTGCAATAGTTTACAGAGGTGAAAATGCTGTGTACAAATTCATGGAGGCTATGCTGGAAGAAGTTAAATATTGCAAGAAGGTTATGAAAAAGGAATTCAACAAACCATTAAAAATGACAAAAGATGATGAAGAAGAATTCCAAAAAGCCGATAGTTGTCATATTTGTGACAAGAAGTACACTGACAAAGATATTCGAGTACGAGATCATTGTCACATTACTGGTAAATACAGAGGTTCTGCTCATCAAGAATGTAACCTGAAACTTAGAGTAAATCCAGAAGAAATAAAAATACCAGTTATATTCCACAATCTGAGAGGTTATGACAGCCATTTCATTATGCAAGAAATTGGATCAATTGTCAAGAAGCATACTTACAAAAATAAGAAAGGTGAAGACTGTCAAATGACAATCAACGCAATCCCCAACAACATGGAGAAATACATGGCCTTCATGCTTGGTAATCACCTAACATTTATTGATAGTTTCCAATTCATGAGCTCAAGTCTGGAAACATTAGTCAGTAATCTACCAAAAGAAGCCCTGAAATATACCTCTCAAGAGTTCAAAGGTGGGGATCTTGATTTGATGGCACAAAAGGGAGTATATCCTTATGACTACATGGATAGCTTTGAAAAATTCAATGAAAAGCTACCAACAAAAGAAGACTTTTACAGTGTGTTGCATAATGAACATATATCAGATGAAGACTATACACATGCTCAGAGTGTGTGGGATAAATTCTCTCTGAAAAATATGGGTGAGTATCATGACCTGTACTTGAAATCTGACATACTTCTATTAACTGATGTGTTTGAAAACTTCAGGAAAACATGTCTTGAATACTACAAACTGGACCCTTGTCACTATTTCACATCTCCTGGGCTATCTTGGGATGCAATGCTAAAAATGACAGACATAAAATTAGAATTGATGACAGACATTGATATGTTTCAATTCATTGAAAAGGGCCTGCGTGGTGGTATATCATACATTGCCAACAGGTATGGTAAAGCAAATAATAAATACATGAAAGATTACAATGAGATTACTAATGAATAATTCAGTATTTGGTAAAACAATGGAGAATCTAAGAAAGAGAGTAGATGTAAGACTAGTAACAGATGAGAAGAAACTTACAAAACTAGCAAGCAAACCCACTTATGTAAGCAGTAAAATATTCAATGAAAATCTAGTAGCTGTGCATAAGATTAAAGAAACACTAACTTTAAACAGGCCGGCATATGTAGGAATGTGTATTCTTGATCTTAGCAAGACATTAATGTATGATTTTCACTATAATTACATTAAACAAAAGTACGGTAATAAAGCTAAGTTACTCTTCACAGACACAGACAGTTTAACATATGAAATTGAAGCTGAAGATGTCTACTCTGACTTCTGGAATAATAAAGATAAATTTGACAATAGTGACTACTCTGAGAGCTCACAATATTTTGATAAGTCAAATAAAAAAGTAATTGGTAAAATGAAAGATGAAGCTGCTGGTATTCCAATTTGTGAATTCATAGGTTTGAGATCAAAAATGTATAGTAATATGAAAGATAATAAAATAGGAGGAAAAACAGCCAAAGGAATCAAAAAGATTGTAATCAAAAAGAATATGAAACATGAGAATTATAAAGAGACACTACTAAATAATAAACAGATGCATCACAAAATGAAAACAATCAGAAGTCAAAATCATCAATTGGGTAGTTATGAAATCAACAAGGTATCACTCAGCTGTTTCGACGACAAAAGATTTATATTAAAAGATGGAATCAACAGTTATGCATATGGTCATTATGCCATTCTTTCTTAAACTTATCATTATTTCATTAAACAGACCATTCTTTACCTTTCATATATGTCGGCATTCATCAATTTGAAGAAGATATTCCTTTCTTTCCAAGGATCCTTTATAATGAAATCATTTTGAACCATCTGATGACGTCACGGCACAGCAGTGCCAGTTAGAGATCATGCGACCGTCTCGTGACTTAGAATAATAGCTATAGGCGATGACTCATTTCCTGTTTTTCCGAGAATGTTACACCCTGTGGTTTTCCAAGAATTTTAATATAGATTACATCAAATTTTATAATATAGATTACCACCGAATTTTATTAATATAGATTGACAAAAATTGGAAACCATTTTGAAAAATCATTGAATTTTTCCATCAAATTTTTTAATATAGATTGACAAAAATTGGAAACCATCTGATGGAGAATAGTAATTGGGTTGGTTTGAGATCAATTTCTCAAAATGATCTCGAACCCCCAATTACTATACTACTGAACCCTGCCGTGCTGTGGGAGGTAATTAAACTGAAAATCCGGGAACATTCTTTAAAGTATGCAGCCAATAAAAAGAAATGTATGACAAGAACGGAAGAAGAACTAGAGAAGAATATTAACATTCTACAAAATATAATAGAGACAAATAGCTCTGAAAATCAAGAAAAGATGCAGGCTTTTAGGGAACTGGAGGTCAAAAAAGCTGAATTAGAGAAGATAATTGAGTATAAAACTACAGGTGCAATCTTGCGAGCTAAGAGCAGGATGGCATAATGAAGGGGAAAAAAACACAAAATATTTCCAAAATCTTGAGAAAAGACATTGCAGGAATGGAGTAACAAGCCAATTAAAGCTTGGAGAAAATGTGTTTGTAACGAAGGACAAAGAGATTTTAAGTGAATGTGAAAAGTTTTATAAACCTCTATAAATCAACTATTGACACTCGGCACCTTCAGACGGACGGCAATTTCTTCGGCGACCTTAAGGACAAAACTTTAGACCCAGACCAAAAGGAAAAAAGTGAAGGTCCACTGACTAAACTAGAATGCCTGGAGTCATTGAAATCTATGGCCCCTGACAAATCACCTGGAACAGACGGTATTCCTGCAGAATTTTATAAAGTCTTTTGGCGAGACATCGCTGACGACTTACTGGAGGCAATTAACTATGGCTTTGAGAAAGGACAACTTTCAGTGTCGCAAAGGAGAGGAATAATCAAATTAATACCTAAAAAGGATGCAGAACTCAATCAGGTAAAAAATTGGCGTCCCATTACTTTACTCAAGCAAAGTGATATTTGTACCTTTTGTGAACTTGAAATTGAGAGTCTAATTCATTTATTTTGGTCCTGCAGTGTAACCTCCTCTTTTTGGAGAGATTTTAAAGGCTGGATTACAGATAACCTTGACAACGCAACGATTTTAGAGAATATTAACCTTGACACAGCAATTGCTTTAGGCCTCAGGCCGAATCTTTTTCACAAACAAATATACCTCTACTTCCTACTTGCCAGATATTTTATATGGATCTGTAAGACACAAGGTAAAGCTCCTAAGCTTGAAAATTTCCTTAGCTTTTCGACACTCTTCATTTAGTTTGGTCCTCCTATGTCACGCACCATCATCAACTAGAAAGCAGTGTAATCTTCTTCTTAGTTCCTTTTTTTTCTTCGTATTGGTATGTCTGGCCTGTCTTTCTGTTTTTATGTATGTACATATTCATGTATTGTTTTGTATGTATTTAATTTAAAGATGTTTTAGACAAGTAGACAAGCGGTTAGTGCTGTAAGATCCATGGCTGTATTAATTAACTTTTTTTGTAAGCAACTTTTCTACTGTAATGTCTACATATAATGTTATATTGTAATAAAGGTTTGTATATTTAAAAGACGACCTGGATTGGTAATGTGCAGGTTCACGCCAGTAGTACCAAATACGGTCAAAGCCACGCGGATTGGTCAGAGGGTTGACGCCAGTCGCACCAAATACGGTCAAGGCCACGCGGATTGGTGAGGCGGGTCGACGCCACGTGCACCAATTAAGGTGACTATAAAAGGAGAGTAGGCGGTGACGGCTATAAAAGGTGAGGATAAGTTACAAGTATTATTACCAGGCCTTGAAACGCGAGGATTACGCCTCGGACGACGAGTTCTTGTTGGCGCGGGTGAAGAAAGGGTTGGAAGCCAATTTCACCTTTGAGCAGTGTCAGGGGCATTGGTTTCAAGATTTGGCGGACGCTTTAGGATGCTCGGAAGCGGGGCCGGTGTATCAGGAACCGACCAAGTATGTCAGGCCGATTCTCCAGCAGAGCTGTGCGCTGGCAGCGATGAAGAAAGCGGAGGACGCGAGTTCAACTTGATGGACGTGGTGTCGGCCTTGCATCGCGTCAAACAAGAACGCATTGAAATGGAGCACCAGGAGAAAGAGAGAAAGCGTGGAGAGCGCCGAGTGTGGCAACGGCGGTGCGAACTCTTGTTGAATCAGGTGCTGTGCGAGAAATGTCGAGAGCTGATGCGCGATGCCTACGGCTATGGTACGCACCAGGACAAATTGTATTGGCAACCCGATGGCTGCCTGCCTTGCAAACGGTACCAGGAGTGTATGTTGCAGCTGGAGGAATTGGAGGACTCGGATTATGAGTCGGACGACATGGTGATCTCGTCGGACGAGGAGGAGTCTAAGTACTCGGACGTGGAGGAAGAAGCCGAGGACTCGGACCAGGAACTGTTGCTACCCGAAAATTGATGTGAAAAATGTAAATAAAGAGAGAGTTACCGAGAATGCGTGTGTAGTCGTGTTTGCGCCATGTCCAAGCGAGGCACAAAAAAAAAAAGAAGACCGATGCGGTCTTGGCGACCGAATACGAATCCCCGGCCACCGTGGGAAGTCTGGGTGGCGTGCGTCGGTTTGCCGAGGCCAAGAAGATTTCGTTACGCCGAGCGCGAGATGTGTTGTCGACGGTGCATCGGCCGCGACGAGGGTGCATTGGGGGTGCATCGGGGGTGCATCGGGGGTGCATCGTGGGTGCACCGGCCGCGACGGGTTCGATTTCCCACTCTACCCGTGTTTGTGCTTGGTCGCAATCAACAGTGGGTGGCCGATTTGATAGAAGTCCAAAAATTGGCCAGGGTCAACAAGGCCATCGGTATCTGTTGGCTGTCATCGACGTGCTGTCGAAGTTCGCCTGGGTGGAACCGGTCAAGACCAAGACGGGACCGGTGGTCAGCCGCGCCTTTGAGACCATTTTGAGACGTGCCCAGGGACGTCGACCCCAGCGATTGCAAACGGATGCGGGCAAAGAGTTTTACAACCGGAGTTTTAAGGCCTTGTTGAAAAGTCGAGACACTGCTCACTTTTCCACCACCGGGGATACCGAGGCGTTGGTGGCCGAACGGTTCAACCGCACCTTCAAAGATCGACTGTACCGGTACTTCACGGCGCAAGGTTCACACAAGTACTTGGACGCCTTGCAGGAGTTGGTCAAGGCCTACAATGCCTCCAAACATCGCAATCGGCATCGGCATGGAGCCCCAGGACGTCACGACGGCCAACGAGGCGGCAGTGTGGGAACGCCTGCGGACCAAATCACGGCGGCGTGCCCGAGCACCGGCTTTGAGGGTGGGTACGCGCGTGCGTTTGAACACGAAGCATCGCGTTTCGAAAGAGCTACCTGCCGGGTTGGACGGAGGTGTTTGTGGTGCGTCGGGTGGTGCCAGGGGTGCTGCCCAGTTATCGGCTACAGGAATGGGACGGTACGCCGGTAGAGGGTACATTTTACCGACAGGACCTGCCATGCGTGACCGTGACCGACGAGGCCTTTTTTCGAGTGGAGAAGACTTTGCAGTGAAAGGGTCGGCGTATCAAAGTCAGGTGGTTGGTTGGCCGGCTAAGTACGACAGTTGGATACAGAAGAGTGACTTGGTGTGATGGCCTCTTTCGTACAGGTCGAATAAAAAAGCTGTGTATCCAGTGGAGGTGATTCATTTCGCCATGGCTGAGTTCTACGTCGCATTACCCAGTTACAAGAGCCCGGAATTCGGTAGGAACTCGCGCGCCTCGTTCAGCGTGCGTTGCCCAATCGTTTGGAATCCGCAGAGGATGCCTGGGAAGTGGCTTTGAGCGCCCTCTCGTTGGCCGACACCAGCGTGGATTTATCGCCATTGGTGTGGAACCCTGATGCGCGATTGATGATGTCGAGTTTCGAAAAGATCGATGCCATTGGGCGTAAATCGACCGAGCGGGTGAACGTGAAGATGAAAGAAGTCAAAGAAATGAACATGGAGAGACACATGGAAGGAGGCGTGGAATTTGTCAGTGCCTTGATCGACAAATTGACGTACAAAGAGGACGATCACATGCAGGTGGGGGACATTATGACCGAACGCCTGCGTTACCAGTGGACCATGAAACGAGGTCGTCCCGAACTGTTGATCATCACCAAGCCCGGTCTCTCGTTCGGCATCGATCAGACGCTGGGGTTGCAAATGGTGTGGTTGAAGAAGGACAAGGTGGGTAACATCATCATGGGACCCAATGCCTTGGCCACGCTGCGAGAAGAGCTGGCAGGGCAGCCTTCAGGGCAGCATTGGAAGAGGGAGCGTAGCCCGTTCTTAGGTACGGGTTTGTTTACCACCACCGAGACCGGCGAAAATCGCGTGTACACGTTCAGCAGTGCCTACAATTGGCGTTTCGTCAATTTGGACCAAGCCTTTCGCAATGTGATGGGCGAACCCACTCGCACCTTGCACGTGTACTCCAACGTGGGCGGCAGCACCATCGTGGGTGACAAAAAGACCGACCTGTTGCGAGAAGTGACCTACAAACGTACGGGGCGCGGAACGGTGTACTACAAACCCTTGCACAAACAATATCAAGCGGTGCGCCAACGCACCATCGAAATCGTGGAGGTCAACATTGCCGAGACCAACGGGGAATTGATGCAGTTTCCGGACGACGGACGCGCTCAGACCACGTGACCTTGCACTTTCGATTTAAGAAAAAGGGAGTATAAAAAGAGCCGTTAGCTCTGTCCAGTGAGAGTGACCATGGAGGATTACTTTGTGACGTTGCCCAGTCACTGTCCCCCGAGTTCCCGAGCAACACCCCATCGTTGTTCAAGGTGCGATTGCCACATTTGTTGGACTTTCCCTCCGATGGTTGGCACGTGGCCATGAGCAGCATTACGCTGCCTTGCCCCCAACTGAAACTCGATCCCCTTGAGCTGAACTTGACCAATCACGCGGCCATTTTGGTCTTGTTACCCATTCGTTTGGCTAATGGCAACAATGTCAACAGGACAATCGAAGTGAGGATGACCGATCAAAAGGAGGGTCACGATCGGGTGAAGTTTGCCAATGGCGTGGTATTGGGTCTCTTGGAGTCCAAGCTCACACAGTCACTCAAAAATGATGACCAGGTCACCAAATGGATCAAGTTCAGTTGGCAGGGAGAGGACGAATTGGTGGTAGATGCCATGCCGAGCACGGCCGTGGACATTGACTTGCATTGGTGCGAGCTCATGGGTTGGATCAAACCTGTGAAGGAAGCGCAGGACAGCAGGACACGTTTGCGGTGGGACCCCAAGCCATTCCCATGCTCAGAGAGACGAGTGCCAATGTGTTGAAGCTGAGCAATGATGTCTTTATGAGTGGCGACCTGTTCATCGCCCTCGAAAACAAACGGAACGGACAGAACATGATCGCGTTTTCGTCCAAAGTCAAGTTTCGGTTCATCAACATCAATGCCATGTTCGAACGCGTTGTGGGCCCTCGATCGCGCACCATGTTGGTCTATTGCAATGCAGGGGACAGCATCATAGTGGGTGGCAGAAAAGTGGATTTGTTGCAGGACGTCCGATACGTCAGTGGTCAATCGTCAACCTTTTTCGAATCGCAGCATGAACGGTTTCATCGCGTGCGTCAACGCACCTTGGAAGTCATCGAAGTGGCTGTGACGGAAGTCACCGGCGAACACGTGAACTTTCCCCCCTGTATCTTAATCAACTTACGTTGGTCACTTTGCATTTCAAGTGCAAGGTATGAAACCCACTTGCAGTCGCGCAGGTCTGTCAAAGAGAACATGAAGGGAGGTAGTCTGACGCGTTATTCTTCACCCGGGATGGACGGAGGTGCTTTGACGCGCTACTTTCCGCCCAAGATGAACAGCAACGGACTGAGAGACACGCTGTTGGAGTTTGGACGTCTGGCGGCGGCTGAAGGGTTGCAAGCCTTGGCCAAACGCGTCCGCACCACCACCGAAGGAAAGGCGCCGGCACCCCGCCAAAGAGCTAGGACGCGACAACCCGCCGCCGCGACCATGGCCATGGCCCCCGTGACTGCCGCTCCCATGACCACTGCCCCTGTGGTCACTGCTCCCGTGGTGGCTGCACCCGTGGCCATGGCATCGCCGGCACCTCGCGTGGCCACGGCCAGACGTAGAGTGCGAGCGGCTGCAGTGGGCGTACCGTTCTCCATGACGCCTGTCGCTGCCAGCGTTCCCATGTAAGTGCCCATGGCCGCGGTTCCCGTAGCAGCCGCGCCGGTACCCATGGTGGCCATGCCGGCTGCTCCCCGACGTCGAAAGAGAGTCACGTCGATGGCAGGCGGTCCTCTGGGTGGCAAGCATAAAAGGAAACGGATGAAGAAGGACATTTTTCATATGAACCATGATTTGGGCCGCGCGATCGATCCCGCGCTACAGCCGAGCCTTGGAAGGTTTCGGTGGCGGCGGTCAAGTGGGTGGATTCTTGGGTCCCATTGTGCAAACGCCCTTGGGGTTGACGTTCAAGAAGCAGAGTATAAAACGCCGGGGATCGAATCGTCGAGTACACAGATGCAGAAGACGAGCAAGATGAGCGCTTCACTGAAGGTGTTCACGTTGCCGGCCTCCGACGTGTCCATCCAGGGCTATCAGATGAACACCTATGAACCCGTGTCGTCTGGCATCACGCCCATGGAATTCAAGATAGGGGGCCTGGAGGAATACGTGGATCTGTCTCGCAGTTACTTGAGTCAAATTGGTGACCGAAGCCACCAGCGTGGGGATTTGGACCAACGGACAGGCCACTAACAACATTTCTGGCCACGATTACACCAAGTACACCTACCCCGTCAACAACTTCGGTCATACCATCATTCGTCAAGCCAACCTGCGTTTTAACGGCACCCTGTTGAGCCCCCAGACGGCCAGTTACGCCTACAAAGCCTACTTGGAGACGCTGTTGAATTACACGCAAGCAGAAGGAGAAACCTTGTTAGCCCCACAGGGTTGGGTCAACTATGTGAACGTACCGCCCAAATTGGTTGCTACAGTGCTACCGATGACAGACCCACCACTGTACCCTTCACCACTGGCACCAACAACATGCTCAAGGAATTGGGAGGCAAATTCGTGAGCGCCAATGAAGTGGATTTGATCATAAGACCTCATTTGGAAGCCTTTTACACGGGCCGCATCTTGGTACCGGGCATCGAAATCATATTGCAGTTGTACTTCAATTCCCTGGACTTCTTTCTGTTCGGTACCAAAATGGATGGCAAGAAATACGTGATGCTGAAGCCCGAGCACATCGATGCGAAATTTTACGTTTGTCGACTGGCCTTGAACTCCACCGTTTACACCAACTTGGAACTCAAACGCAAGCAAAACAAGATTGTGGCTTATCCTACCGTACGCACGGACGTGCGCACCTTCACCTTCGATGGCAAGACCACGCACTTCGAAGAAAGAGACATCTTCCAAAACCGGGTGCCCGATCGCATGGTGGTGGGGTTGGTGTTGAGCGAGGCCTACAACGGGGCGCTCGATCACTACCCCTTTGCCTTCCAAAAATTTGGAGTCACTCGCTTCAGACTGATTGTGCGAGGCGAGGAATATCCCTACGAAACCCTGGAACTCAACCAAGGTCACAACCTGAAAGATTGGGCCGGGTACTTTCGGTTCCTGCAAGCCACCGGACCTTTGGTCAAAAGCGTAGATTGCATGGTGAAGCCTGGAGATTGGGGAGACGACAAAAACTGCACGCTGTTCGCTTGGAACAACGTTCCCAGCGGCAATGCAGACATGGCCTTGATGAATCCCCGCAAGGCCGGTGACGTCAAATTGGAGATCATCTTTGGAGCTGCTCTCAACAAGAACATCACGGTGGCGGTCTGGGGCGAATTTGAAAACGTCATCGAAGTCGATGACAACGGAGCCGTGTAGTATAACATTCACGATGTGTGAGGTGAACGTTCAGTCTCGGCATGGAACTGGTGGCGCTCAGCGATCGCGTGTTGAGAGGGTTGGCCACCTCGGATACTCTATTGAAACCCGTGTTTGTGGGCGTCTTTCCCGAAAACCAACTGCCATCCCAACCCACCAAGACCTTCCGCGCGGCCTACATCGTCAACACGGATCCCGAAGGAGAACCGGGCAAACACTGGTTGGCCTTGTGGACCGAGGAACCGATCTGCGAACCGATCTGCGAACCGATCTTGACAGTTACGGCTTCCCCATGGACACGTACGGCATGCCTCATCTCTTGGCTTGGATTTGCAAGCATTTGCAACACGCTCGACGCAGCGATCGCCCCCTGCAAGCCATGAACACTCGCGCCTGTGGTCATTACGCCCTGTTGTACTTGAAAGGCAAAGTGCCCGGTCGCACGTTGGAGGATTTTTTGCAGGGATTTGACGACCGTAATTTTGTCAATAACGATCACCAGGTTGGACGGCGTCTGCGCACGCTAATCGGGGACCAACTCCCCTCCAACGAGGTGGATGGTCCATGGACTCAATGTTTTATCACCAAACAATGTGCATTAAAAGCTATGAAAACGTAAAGAGGCGTGATTGGTGTCCCACACGGCAGGGGACTTCCCCGGTCCGCAGGTATATAAGGCTCTGCACACCCAGAGTGTGGCGTGGACGGGCTGACGGAAGACTGTTCTTCCCGGTCACGGGTGTACGCATTGGTTGCTCTTTCAGCCTTTGCCCGTTCACCCTCTTTTATTTTTCAGATCCCTGGGTGTTGATGAAAGCGTGGGGAGGGTTTTGGGGGGCCATTGGAAATCTATAAGAAGTTGCAACGCGCTCCCCATCGGTGAAACAGACATGGTTCAGCGCAGGAAACGTTGGCGCGTCAGATGCCGCAGACAACGAGGGGGTGTGGTGTCCTCCGTCTTGTCCAAAGCCGCCTTGGCCGGTTTGCAATTGGGCCGGAGTAAAAAGTACTGTAGCATGGGCGCTTTAGGTGCCACGGGATCGTATAGACGCCGAGCCGCCCCGTGGGAGGTCTAAGGTATATAACCCAACGAGTTAGGACAAGTTCGATACCATTATGGTCAAACGCTGTCGACGCACGCGCCAACAACGAGGAGGGATCATACCCCTCTTGGCCTTGGCGTTGCCCGCCTTGGGCGCTGTGGGCAAAGCCGCTACCTTGGGTGGCGTGAGCAGTGCTGTGGGCTACGGTGCCAAACGTTTGTTGGAACGCCGACAGAAAAAACGCCGCATGAAAGGTCGTAGGAGAGGTCGCATGAGCATATAAAAACCGTGACGTGAAGAAAAATCAGGAAAAAGGTCAGTATGGCACGTAGACTTAAACGCCGGAGACGCACACCCCGCCGCAAGAACCGATTGACGCAACAAGGAGGCTTGGCCTGGGGCCCCATGTTGGCACTCTTGGCATTGGCCTATCTGGGCAGACGATTGTTACGATCGAGGCGCGGTTGTCGTTAAAAACCAGTTTCGCACCACCCACGTGAGACAATCATCTTTCGTGCACCGTGAAGCATCTTGGCGGCCGGTCCATCGAGTTCTGGCAAGACCGTGTTCACCAAACGGCTCATTGAGGCCAGAGACACGCTGTTTGAACCGCCGCCCAAGAAAGTGGTGTATTGTTATGACGTGTGGCAACCCAGTTACGAGGGCATGAAAGGGGTGACCTTTCACAACGGCCGGCCCACACTGTCGGATTTGTCCAAGTATTTCACGTCCCAAGGTGGTTTGTTGGTGTTAGACGATTTGCAGGATGAAGGCTGTCGCGACAAGAGCATCTTGGACTTATTCACCAAACATTCGCACCATCGCAAGATTTCGGTCATCAACATTCTGCAGGACATCTTTCCCCCCGGTCCCTACGCCAAGATCATTTCACGCAATGCGCGTTACATCGTGGCCTTCAACAACCCTCAAGATGTGACGGGCATGCAAGCCTTGGTCTCCCAAGCCTTTCCAGACTCCGCCCGCGAGGTCTTGAAATTGTTCCGGTAAGAGACCAGTCGACCCTACGGGTATTTAATGTTGGACGTGCACCCCGCCTCAGATGATTCTCAGCGTCTCTTCTTGAACATCTTACCCAACGAAGGCTTAACCCGCGTGTTCGTGCCCGAGGAATCATGAGCAGTCGGACACCCCGTTTTCAATTGGCCTTGGCCCGAGAGAGGGCGCGACAGGAACGCCGAGCCGCGGGACGATGCTATTTGGATTTGAGCTAAAGACTCGACCCGGATAACGGTTCCTTACTGCAAAGTCAACCCCCGGGTGTGGGGACCCCTTCACCCCCGACTTGTGCTACCGTCATTGCCTCCGCAGGGCCGGGCACAGGGTCCAGCACCTCGTCCCCGCGGTTGGCCACCAGTTCACCTCTGCCCACCATCAGCTTGCAAGACCTGCAACTGGACCTGGATCCCAATCAGATCTTGACGGAAATGGGATTTGACACCCGAGTCAGCCCCAGAACAACTCTCAGCACGCCGCGTGCCTCACCGCCCGATCGACCCACGGTAGGACCCATGTTAACCAGCACTTCACGTCGACCCATCACCTCCACCATTACTCAGCCCTCACCTACGGCCACCACTTGTCCCACCGTGGCCGGTAGACGCCCTCGCGTTTGACCCACCGTGGCGTCCAAACAACCCAGGTCCCGGGGCACGGGTGTTCGCCGAACCACCACCAGGACCACCACCAGCACGGCCCGAGGCAGTCATCAGGCTGCGCCGGGAGGTGGCGGACGTGGCGACGGAGGTGGTGGAGGGGGTGGCGGGGACCGAGGTGGCCGAGATGGCCGAGGCGGTCGCGGCGGACAAGGCCCCAGATGAGGCGTCAGACGGCGCTAAGATCAAGCCGAGCTGCGCCGTCGATTGGAAATGTTTCAGGAAGAAAATCGTCAATGCACGGCCGATCGTCACATTGCAGGGGTGACGCACACCAATACAATCACCACCGTCTATAAAGACGGACGACCACCCGACGTCAGTCGAAATTCCTCCTTCAGCTCGAATTAACATGGCACCTCCACACATGCGTCGTCAACTGGGCTTCTTACGGTCTGTGTTGAAAGAAGCCAATCAACACAAACGTCGCGAACAGTTGTAACACGCTAACGCCGATCAAATCAATGCCATAAGCGAGATGGTCTTCAATGCCCTCAACAGATGTGTGCCCCTGGATCAGGACGTGGTCCAACGTCTACGTCCGCACCGACGCACCCTGGGGAACCTGACCAAATGCCGACATTCCTTGAAAAAGCAGCGTCAAATCGTCATGCGTCAGAAAGGTCGAGGCTTTTGGCAAGGACTGAATTCGGTGCTGGATTGTTGCTGCGTTCGCAAGTCATCATGAGCGTCACGTTCGCCCAACGCTTGGTGGAGGCAAACCGCGAGGCGTAAGAGTGGAAAGAGGCGGCCACCGAGTTGGAAGCCAAGTGCGAGGCCTTGGAAACGCGCCTCCAACAGGTGGAGACGCAATTGCACGACGTTTGGCCGCCGAGTAACACGCCATTTTGGACTCCGATCTGCTTGCCGGCATCAAAGTGGCCAGAATGTGTTCGGGGTCAAGGCAGTTGTGCAAACTCACCCGCCGCGTCCGTCAAGGCACCACCCCGACATCCGCAGCCATGCCTCTTGAAGAAGAAGAGGAGGGACTAGTCAGGGGACCCCTGGACACCATGTTCAAGACCTTACTAAAGGGGCAAACTCCACGCCCTGCCACCAAAACGCCGTCCATCACTCCATGTGCCAGACCCATACCGGCCCCTCAACGTAAAAATCCACCACCCAAGCCACCACCCTCTTGACCGAAGCCACTTCGCAAGCGCAAAAACTCTTGCAAACCAGTCTGGAGATGCGCAAGAAACGCGCCACCGAAGTCGAGCGTTTGAAACCGCTGCCCGGTTGGGAAGGTTGGCACACTCGACGCGTGAGACGGAAATTACATGAGCAAGACTTCTCGTAAAAGGCCGGAAAGGAGCTGGAGCAGCCAGCGTCTGCGTCTTCGCCGACGGAGCATGCGCGGCGGTCTATTAGATTTTCAACATTGGTTGTACACGACGGGCATCGAATTTCACTGGCCTGGCTACCATTACTTGAGGCCGGGGACGCGACTCAAGTGGCGCCTAGCGCAGCACGACCCGGGGGTCAATCGTTAGGACGCCCTGGCCAAACAGCATGACCTGGATTAAGATTGCGCCAAGATGTTGCGGGACAAGTGGGAAGCTGACAAGAAAATGATCGAGGCCATCGAAGCCCTACCGGGGACCCACACTTGGCCGGAGGCCATCGTCAAAAAAATTCTGCAAGTAAAGTGTGTTAAAAATTGTAACTTTTATTTTTACATTCATTGGTTCATTAAAAGTCATTCATTGACAACACTGTGTCCATGGTCTATGCCTCCGAAACCATCTCATAGCCGTAAGGGTAGGTCCGAGCCGTGATGGGGTCCAAGACGTGCTTGGAGTAGACCAGGCGGTAGTCCTTGGTCTGGGGCTGGGTGTACAGGGCGTAGGCCTTGGCATCCCGCACGATGTGATGGGACTTGGTGATACGCGTGGTGCGCGGTGCCGCCAGGGGACACTCCAATTCGTCAAAGGTGTTTTGGCGCAACACCTGGAAGTTCAATTGTGCTACACCCTCGCTGTTCAATGAGAAGCCTAGCACTTTGCAGACGGTGTACCCCCCCCCCCGCCCCGCATCCGGTGCCCGTAATTCTTGGGACCCCGGGAACAAAATTCCACGATGGGGTCGTCGGTCTCCAGCTCGCTCTTGAAATCACCCAGATAATCCCCCAGACACGGGTCGGGTTGGTCGGGGCGGTGCAGAAAGATCACCGAATCCGTGTCAAAGTACAACACGCGTTCCCCAGCAACTCCAGCGCCTCGTACAAGCGCAGGCGAGTCTAACAGGTGGTGAAACAGCTGATGAAGATGTTGAGGTTTGGCGACAGGCTTTCGGCGTGCGTCTCCTTCTTGAAGTGCACCTCCTCGCGCTGTTCTGACAAGGGGATGACGTAGCGAATGTCGTTCTGGTCACTGTCCAAAAAGCTGTGAAAGGGTTGGGGGTCCACAAACTCGCGCACTTGGGTCTTGTCTTCGCGTTGCCCGAATTTGCCCCACATGCTGTTGAGCATCATCTTGGCCAGGGCGCGCAGCCCGGGGTTCTTCTGGATGCGATCATACTCCAAGTGAATGCCCTCTCGCTAGTAGTAAGCGTCGATGTGAGCTCGCTTCTGGGATTCCGTCACGCAGCCAGGCGGCCAACCACTGGCTTCTTCCTTGATCTTGAGCGAGGTGTTGACGTAATCCTCGAACAACCCCACCCACATCTCAGCAAAGTGCCACACCTCGTGAATGCTCAGGATGGTGTAGCCCATGGCCACTGCCTTTTCCAGTTCCGGCGTGCACCAGGTCCCCACCAGGGCGTGGTCGGCATAAGGGTGCTGGCACTGGTACACCTTGTCGAACAAGGGACGGTCAACGTTACTCTCCACGCAGCTGCGACAGAGGGGAAACGTCAGTTTGTCGTGGGTGCGGTAGGGCAACACGGGGTGGAACAGCATCTCGGGCGGCAATACCATGCACTTGACCAAGCCAAAATAGAGTGAAATGTCCGTCGTGTCAGGTTGTTAAATGATCTGCGGATGCCCCACGGGGTACCTGCCCGTCTTGTTCACGATGGGTACAGACTGGTGTATCGTAGTAAATACAATACAGTCGCACGGCATTGGTGCAGCCGCCAAAGAAAGCCTCCCGCAGGTTCAAGGGCTCCGGCAACTCCAGCTCTTCCACAAAGGCCCGCACGTCCGGGTCCTCCGTTTTCAAGCGGTTCCACTGACACTCCCACATCTCCACCACCTGATAGCCGCACTCGCGCAAAAACTGCATCTTGGCATGGCATGATCCAACAATTGGCGGTGCTCCTCGGTGCGCTGGGGGTAACAGCCGCGACAGCCGTGCCAAAAACAACCGTGAAACTCGTAGGCCACGTGACCGTCGGGTTGGTAGCCATCCAGACTGTAGCACGAGCCCGGCACCCGGTGTTTGCCTACGTTGCGTGCGTGTTCCAAGTGGTTGCGCCACAAGGGGTGGTGGCGATCCATGGAGTCGGATAAGCCAAGGCCATGATATCGTGCTCCTCCCTGCCTTCCAGGGTCAAGGCATTCCACTCCTCGTTACGCAGACGGCGCTCGTGCCACAGCAACCATTCCATGGCTCCCTGGGAATAATTGGTCTTGAGGAGCCACTCCTACAAGGGTTCGCTGCCGATGGTATCAGGCTCCATGCGATTCATGTGCAAGTCCCGGTTGCAAGCCGAGGCAATGGTGATTTGATTGAACGGGTTGAAACCCGTCTGCGCTTCAAACAGGGCCTTGAAAGTCGAACAACCTTGTTGAAGCAGCTGGACGTCCGACTCGCAATAAGTCACCAACTCCTGGGCCATGTCGAACACCTTCCCCTCGGCCACCTGTTGGGCGTGAAACTGTTCAAACTGCGCTCGCTGCTGGATGGACATGCCCTCGGGCATGTAATAGTCCCAGGCCGGCATAGGCCCCACGTACTGAGCAGCCGATTGTCGCACACGCTAGGGCGTCTGGGTCCCGCCACGCGACCATCGTGGCTTCGACCGTGATGGGCCAGGCAAACGTCCCCGTAAAACAGGCGCTGACAATGAGGGCACAAGGCGCTAGCCGTCCCATTCTCCGACCGAGCCCGAGCATGATCGGAGCAACCTTCTTGCAGACAAGCCCCGTAGTGATTGGCATTCTGGGTGCAGCGATGTTGGCCCACATTGTTGTAGCCCTTGGAGCAATGAGCGTAAAAGTAACTGGTACCAAAAAACCAGGGCAAGGACTTCATGACGTCGTAGTGATCCCCCTCGTGCAATAGTCCCAAATGTTTAGAGCCAGACCCGTAAGCAAAGGTCTCAAAGTTCCGGTCGGCGTCCACCGCCACAATGGTGTAGTCGACCATGGACGAATGAGCTGCAAACCGTTTTAATTCCGCGTCCCTGCAGACGCCCAAAGGCACTCCCGTCGTCAAGTGCAACTGGGTGGCTGCTGACATTGCAGAGCGCGCCCCCGCTGGAACGCACGCCATTGTGAATGGTCCTTCGCCTTGGCGCGCGCCGTCACCAAAGCCCGCGCGCAGCACAGCTGTTCCCGCATATGAGGAATCCTGATCACGGCCTTCTTCATTATGCACAACATCTCTGATGACCAGTGACCCGGTTTCCTGCGGCGTTTGGTACCCCCGCCGTGCGGCGTGCCACGCACGTGCACGAACGTCAACTGAAACGTATCGTTTGTTTCAAATTGTTCGTTGGCATTCAACATCTTGGCCAGGTGCTACAGCATGATGTCCACCCGCAAGGAATCCCGACGCCATTCCCCGGCCATCGACACCCAACCGTTGTAACTGTTCACCAAATGATTGGATCCTATGGTAAAGAATACGCGGTCCCGATCCGCAATCTCCTCCTCCTGGTCGCGCAGTAAACGTTCCAGGGCCCCGCGCAGCCCTTGCGTCAACGTGGCCGCCACGTTCTGGTGCGGTCTCAAAGCCCCCACTTGGCGCAAGCGCGTACAAAACATGCACTTTTGGACGCCCATGCGCACACTGCGCCGCTTCACCACAGGCTTCAACTCGAACTTGAATCTGGTGGGTCCTGGTCTTGACTCATGTTGGCATGGTACCGTCACGCCAGGCACCCTCACTTTATACACCGTCACTGTTGACACCACCATTGCGTGGCCCCCACCCCGCGCACCAATCACTGCTGCCCACGTGAGCTCGCGTCATGGGAGAACCGGGAGGATGGGGGTCCCTTCCCCTGTTGGGGGTCACGTGGGGGATCTCTGCGGCTCTGGTTTGTGGACGCCAAATCCATAAAGGCGACGCACCGGCCACGGAGATCATTGTGTTCAAGATGGCGTCCACAAAACCTTGTGAGAAAATGCCCAAACTAGACATTGTGAAGGACGGATGGCGCAAGACTATGACCAGTCACGGCGAGATTCATTGGGAACCCCACAAGACTACACCAGACGACTTCACCGTCCCTTCTCATTGGGATTGCCTCCCACCCGAAATGAAGGAAATCATCCTCCACCAAAAAGAACAATAGGAAATTCAGGACAACATCGAAAATCGCCTAGCCATGGGATGGGACAAAATACACCAACAGATGAGCCAATTACCGCGTTGTCGCGTGCACGGCCCTGTAAGTTCACGTTTTTCATTTTTTCATATTAGTCAGTTCATACTAAGTCGCCCCTTTCCTGCCCTTTTCCTGAGCCCCTGCCCGCCAAAAGTTTCTGTCTGACCTACACCCAACAAATTCTCAACGAGAGCGATTATATCTCCTGGTTCGAAGACCGCCATTGCCACGTGCCCATTGAGCGACACTGATTTGGACTTTTGTGAGTAAGTGTCCCCCTTTTTTCGCAGCCCATGTTCCTCCAAGAAAAATGCATGCTGTTTCGTGTCCCCACCAGCATCCTGAGACCGCGGCCAGGACCTGCTGCTCGATTTCATTTGCATGGCTTTCAAAGCACTACCAAGCATTGGCACGCCTTTGAAAGTACCACCACCCACCATTTGTTTCACAAGCTCAGACCGGTTATGCTCTAAGTGTTTTTCTGTACACTGTAGATCGTACCCCATGGCACCTGCGAGTTCCATTGGTTATCCTACACTCATCCCGCCCTGTACGTCGTTCGCGCCCAAGTGCTGGTGGGGTCCTGCATGACCCACCGGGGTAAAATCATGCGAGCTCATCAGGCTCCCGGTTTCTCTTTGCCCCTCCACTGCCCTTGGGACAATTGGCCGTCGCTCTAAGTAAGTGTTTCTTTGTAGATCGTACCCATGGCACCTGCGAGTTCCATTGGTTACCCTACACCCATCCAGCCATGACTGTCCTTCGCGCTCAAGTGCTCGTAGCGGCTTGTATCACCCACTGAGGTAAAATCCTCCGAGCTCATTAAGTTCGCAAGTTCGCTCGCCCCCTCCGTTGCCCCTGGGATTACTGGCCGTGACGCGTAAGTGTTTTTTTCCTTCTCGTCAGATCACCTCTTGGTTATGTTCCCTGCACCGGCACCGATTCACTTGTCATTTAGTGGTCAGGCAACCTAAGTAAGTGTCTCTCTCTTCTCCCCCAGATCACCTTCTGTTGCCAAAACACCTACGTGTTCGACGACGCTCCCGTGAACGGTCGAGTCGAGTGCACTTGCGCATCTTACATCCAAAACACGGCCATATTAACTTGGTACGACGATTACACCACTTATGCCTCAGACACCGTTTACGGCCCTGCTTTGTTTTACAAAATGTAAGTCCTCCCTTTTTCTTCTCTTCCAGTTGACCCCGGGGTGGACCTGTTATCAACCCGAAACTGGTTATCATTGGCACTGGGACTATGACGGGCTGCGACCCAACCTGCGCATCGTCTTCGTGTTCCTCCGCTGAGTAAGTGTTTTTCTGTTTCCAGTTGCCCCGGGGGTGGATTTGTATCAAGACACCCAACTCCTGTCAGCACTGGATAGAGAGCCAAATTGCCCGTCGTCGTCGTTAAGTAAGTGCAACAAAATCAACAACAAATCATCGCTTCCCAGTTTTAAGCAGCTGTGAAACCGTCGACAGTCCTCTCAGCCTACAATCCTCTCAACCCTCTCAGCTTACGAGAGGTGCTGCATCAGGTGCTCAACCGAAATCAGTTGTAATTATAGGAGATTCCCTAATCAAGAACATCGATCCCCAGAAACTTAAATTTCTCAGACCGTCGGCAAATAAAGCAAGACGTACCCAGGGTTTTCAGACCCCACTACGTCAGCTAGGACAGTTAATAATGCAGCTAGCGTCAGGATCAATTGCTCCCCCAGTACACGAGAAACCACGTCGGTAGACACGGCTTGTCATGACCCAATAAGAGGTGAGTTTGGTTCCACAATGCGTAACGTCGCTAAAATAAAGGGTCTCAAAATTGCCAACCTGAATGTTAATAGTCTACTCAAACATATCGATGAAATTAGGCATGTCCTACTTAGCACACCTTTTGATATTTTCGCTATAAATGAGTCTAAAATTGATGAATCAATACCTAACAATGAGATAAGTATTCCTGGCTATAATCTTATTAGAAAGGATCGTAATAGAGTTGGAGGCGGTGTCGTCTTGTACATTCGGGATAATACACCGTATTCCGATAGGGAAGACTTGGTGCCTAGCAGTCTTGAGATGGTCTGTGCTGAAATCAACCGCCCACATAGCAAATCTTTTCTTGTATGCACTTGGTATAGGCCTCCAAATTCAGATATGGACCTATTCAATGAGAGCGAGATATTTTTTCAAAGGTGTGACGCCGAGAGCAAAGAGTTAGTGTTAGTCGGTGATCTTAATTGTGACGTTAGTAAAGTTTCATTGGATCCCCACACAAGACAATTGAATTTTCTCTGTTCACTATACCAAATTGATCATCTAATAGACAAACTCACCAGGGTGACAGATACTTCAGCCACCCTGATAGATCTAGTTTTAACAAATGCAAAAGAGAACATACATTCTTCTGGTGTTATACATCTAGGAATCTCAGATCACAATCTGATTTATGCAGTGAGGAAATCTGTGTCACCAAAAACTAATCAGGGGGTGAGAGAAATCAGAGACTACAAACACTTTGATGCTGAGCTTTTCGTTGAAGATTTATCCCAAATGCCTTGGAACGTGATTCAACAAATCAATAATCCCAACACATGTTGGAATGTATGGAAATCCTTTTTTACTGAGACATTAAATAGGCATGCACCAATACGACACAAAAGAACAAGAGGGAACTCCGTTCCCTGGTTTACACCTCACATCAAGGACCTCATGAGAAATCGAGACTATCACAAAAAACGGGCAATAAAATATCCCTCACAGACCCACTGGGAGAGTTTCAAAAAATTGCGTAATAAAGTAAATATTCAAATGCGTAATGCCAAATCCAAATTTTTCCACGATAAGATTAATGACTGCTCTAGGTCGAATGACCCTAAGAAAGCTTGGACGCTCATTAATACGTTATTGGGAAAAAATAATAAATCGAACAATTGGAACGAGCTCTTAGTTAACGATAATTTAGTGTCAGATCCCAAATCTATAGCTGAGGGTTTGAACGACTATTTTGTTAATATTGAGCCGACGCTAGCAGCAGAATACGATGAAGAGTCGCGCGATATTGACCAAACGACAAACAATAATACCAATCCACTCCCATGCACGCAGTTTAAACTTTCATCAATTCCTGTCGATAACGTTGTGTCAACTCTAAGAGGCCTAAAGGCAAATAAAACAACCGGCCTGGATAAGATTCCTCCTAAAATTCTTAAACTTTCAGCAAGTATAGTTGCACCGTCTTTGACGTACATCTTCAACCTCTCTCTTGCGACTGGAATCTACATAGATGATTGGAAAGCGCACGTGTAACGCCGATTTTTAAATCTGGAGACAGACGGCAATGTGCGAACTACCGCCCCATTTCTATTTTACCAGCAGTGAGCAAAGCATTTGAAAAAGAGGTTTTTCGCCAGGTATATGGTTACCTGACTGAAAACTGTTTGTTGTCCAAATTTCAATCTGGATTTCGTCCGAAACACTCTACGGTAATGGCTCTCATCCAAATGTGTGATGAATGGCTTGAAAATATGGCTAATGGGAAATTGAATGGTGTCATTTTTCTTCATATTAAAAAGGCGTTTGATTCAATAAATCATGACATTCTTTTAAATAAGATGAAGAAACATTTTGGTATCTCTAGCATAGAACTGAAGTGGTTCCAATCTTATTTGGCAAATAGAGAGCAACAATGCAGTATTAATGGACAACTCTCATCCAAGAAAACAATCACCTGTGGCGTGCCTCAGGGCTCAATCCAGGGTCCATTGTTGTTCTTATTATATATTAACGACCTGCCTGAGTGTTTAAGATCAACTACTCCATGTACGTATGCAGATGATACCCAGAGCTTCTCATCCTCTTACGATGCCAACGAACTTGTTATTAAACTAAATTCTGACCTCGCTCATGTCCGCAACTGGCTTATAGAAAATAAACTTCAAATGCACACCTCTAAGTCTAAATTGATGTTTATTGGCTCTTCATATAATCTGAACAATAAGAATACCGAACAACCAGTTGTAGTAAATAATACATCTATAACTCGAACTGATACACATAAATGCCTAGGGGTTGAGATAGATGAAAGACTTAGTTGGGATAGTCATATCGACATGACTTGTAAGAAGGCCAGTGCGGGCATTGGAGCGATGAGACGTATCAAGCCCTTTGTTCCTGTACGTTAATATGCTTGAAAAGGTTTATAAGAGCCTAGTACAGCCTTATTTTGAATATTGTTCCCCTCTTTGGGACAATTGCGGCAAATTATTAAAAGATAAGTTACAAAGATTTCAATCCCGCGCTGCTAGAGTTCTTACTGGTGCCAGTTATGATATTCGTTCCGCTGAAATAATCGAGACCCTCTCTTGGGACACACTTGATGTGAGGCGGCTCCGGGCCAAATCAACATTGATGTTTAAAATACTAAATGACGACACTGCGTCCGACCTCAGGAACTCTTTTGGTAGAAGTTATGTTGATCAGACTAATTACCATCTTAGAAATAGCGCTACAGATCTGACACTTCCTAAACCGAAGAGAGAGTTTCTAAAAAGAAGTTTCAAATACAGCGGCGCGATGCTTTGGAACCAACTCCCAAATGAGGCAAAACTAGCGGAATCGATATATTCCTTTAATAAATGTATCAAAACGTATTTGGGTCATGTCATGCTATATAGTCTTGTGTTAGTTATGTCCTAGCTATCCTAATACTTTTTAATATTTAGTTTATAACGGTTAGTTCCCGTTCTTAGCTGAATTTTCGTAGTTTTAGATTTATCATATTATTAACTTGTAGTATTAGCTTTACTTTCATTTTTATGTCTGTATAAACACGCCCTCCATGGAAACCAGCTTAGTTTTGTTGGGGCTAGCGTGTTTCTTGATTTAAATAAAGTATACCTACCTACCTACCTACCCTTTTTCTCAGGGTGTAGCCATAGGATGGTGTTGTTATTTTGATGTCATATCCCTTCTCTGGTACTGGGAATTGAATGGCCCCGGCCAGCCCCTGTGCATCGTCTTTGTCCATACATTGACGGGATCCGATCCACCATCCCACCGAGTAAGTCTCTTCTGTTTCTTTCTCAGGGCATGCCCAAGGGTTGGGGTTGCTTTCGATCCCACGAAGGTCGTCTGGTCCACCTGCAAGGTGATCTGCGCATCGGCCATCCCATGTCATTCACTTCCATCGATCTTCCTGGCATGTAGCCACTCATTCATCTCTTGCCCTTTTTTCAGTTTCTGACCGACGCCTACTAGAAGTGGGCCAACAGTAAGAGTGAAAGTTGCATTTTCGTTTGCCCGATGTACCCTCGTTGCAAGCGCCTCGTCTACTCAAAGCAGATCCCGGTCGCCCTCAGAGCCTTCCTGCCACGCAGAGCCACCTTGGCCAATTTCCAACGCGTACTGGACTACTTTGAATCTCTCGACAGCTGACGGTCCACCCCCAGGCAGTTGCCAATCGCCTCCAACAGTGCCTAGTGTTGGTCCTAATACCGTTGCCATGTTGTCTGGTTTTTGTTCTCGTTTTCATAACAATAATTTAATAATAATTTAGAACTTATATAGCCCATTTTCCATGTGTATATGATCAAATGCGCTTTACAAGCAGATGAAATTGGAATTTGGAAATGTTGGTTTTTGTGGAGAGGGGAAAACCGGAGAACCCGGAGAAAAACCTCTCGGAGCAGAGAATAGAACCAACAACAAACTCAACCCACATATGACGTCGAGTCCGGGAATCGAACCCGGGCCACATTGGTGGAAGGCGAGTGCTCTCACCACTGCGCCATCCCTGCTCCCCAAAACCTGTCAAATTCTCATTCCTCCTTGTGGTTTTTTTCGCAGACCATACCCAAGGGATGGGGTTGCCTCCGATCCAACCACGGTCCTTTCCTTCACTATCACAGTGACCTCCGCTTTGGTGTTTTCTCTTTTCCCAGGTCTACCTCACTTCCCTGATACGCCTGGCCTGTCGCAAACCCACTCGCCAACGGATTGTCACGCAGCCACCCTTCCTTGCTTGCCACCAGGTGATAAAGTTAAAATACCAAGGAATCATGCTATGCAGTCGTGTCACGCACAGTCACACCAAGCCCTCTTTCTCCCCAGGTGTTCATTGACCCTCTGATACGCCGGGCCAGCCTCAATCCCTCCTATCAACTGACGGTCCACCCCGTACCCTTCTTCGCTTGCAACCGCTAGTTGAGGTTGAAACACAAACACAACCGCTGCACTGAAATTCGTTACATTTATCTTATGCACATGGATTATTAAACGCTGCGCCTGGTTGTTTTCGCAGAGATTTATCGATCCCATGGCACAATGCACACACAGGAAAGACAGAATCGTCATTTGTCCCCACTTCTTCGTCTGCGGTCACTGGCTATACGTACTCCACCGCCACGTCATGCGTCATGTCCTGTCATTCCATTGACTGTCTGTTCTCTCCCGCAGCTGTTCATTGTGCCCATGGTCCATTGGTCCTCCATACGTCCCGGCCGAGTCAACCCACCCAGAGTAATGATGATCATCTGCTCCCACTTCAGTGACTGCGGTCAACACCTGCGTGCCCTCAGTACCTTTGCTTTGTGCCATTTGTGTCAATAAAAAGTGCCTGTTCTCTCCCGCAGCTATACATTGTGCCCATGATCTGTCTACACCATGGCCAAGTCAACCCACCCAGAGTCAGGATCCTCCTCTGCCCTTACATCGGTCAATGCGGTCAATACCAGCGCGCCCTCAGTTCCCGCGCTTTGCGCCACGTACGCCATTGCGACACCAACTATCGTGGCCAAGCTGTAACTTTGCGTCGGTGTTTTTGCAGATCCTAGCCAGCACTCTCCTCTGTTCAAACATTGATCTCCAGTACTGGGCGCGCATGGGCCACACCTGCCTCCATCTTCCCACCCGCTTCTTTTACCAAGAGATTGACTTCTTCACCAATTCCCGTGCTTTCCTTTCCAGTTCATGACAGACATCCTAGATGTGTTCCCCACCCATCCCGATGCGGGGGTCAAGTTTTGCGAGCACTTCCAACGCTATTGGATCCAACAACATTTCGTGCGCTGTCAACATTGCCAACACTACACTTTGTTAACCGCCAGTCAGCAATGTCGCTTTCAATCCCACCCTTATCGTTATCCTTTTCGTTGCAAATATTGTAAACCATTAGCCTTTTGATAGTTTCATTAAAAAAAAAAACCCTTTAATTGTCTTGCAGTGTTTTGTACAAATGGGTCTCTTCTCCACCGCTCCAGATCCCTTGGTCCACTGCATGTTGTCCAGCGAGATGTCCCCCAACGCCTTCCGTCGCCGCCAATCCTGTCGCCGCTGCCAACACCTGCTCCCCTCCTACAGCTACTACTACCACTTCTACTACTGAACCGTGTCATTTGTCTTGCAGTGTTTTGTTGATTTTGGTGGCTTTTCCACTGCTCCCCTGGTCACCGTCCACTGTACCCACGGGAAACCCGTCAGATCCGACGAGTTCCGACACCGCCACTCCTGCCGACGCTTCCGCAACTTACTCCCCTCTCACTGTCCTACCTGCGAACCCTTTGCATGCAGTATTTGTAAACCGCAGCTATCTTCCCTCCTACAAGAAATTAAATCTCTATTTTTGTAAACCGATGCCGTAGTTGCAAAACGCTAACTGCCTGTTCTCACTCGCAGGTGCTGTTTGCAGCTACGGCAGACAAGTACAGTTCACGACGCTTGGTCCGACGCTTGCTCCTCTGCCCTTTCTTCAATGACTGCGGAGAACGAGCACGAAGCTATGTACCATGCGCCATGCGTCGTCATTCGCGGAATTTTGAATCTCTTTTTGACGTTGTAAATAGAACTATCATAAGATACATGTAAACAACAATCACGTGTCTGTTCATTGACTCTCATCCCCGATCACGTGACCCTCAGGGGAAATCCTTTCAATGCAGTTTGACGAGTTTGATTGACAGCTTGTTCTGGCTTCTGATTGGTCAATTCCAGTTTGATGAGTTTGATTGACAGGTCGTTCTGGCTTCTGATTGGCTGAAACTTTTGACAGTTTTTGGGTCTATAGTAGCTCATAGTACTACTTGTTTTCACCAATGAATCTTCCCTTAAGAAAACCGGTTTGGTCGCTATTTATTAGATTTGGAAGAACAGTTTGGAGTCGATTTGCAATGACCTTAGCCGCTATTTTATAGTCGGAGTTCAGTAGAGTAATTGGTCGCCAATTTTTAACATAGTAAGGTTCTGCCTCTTTTTTGGGCATAAGCTTAATTATCCACGTCTTTGAGTTATTGAGAATTTTCCTTCAGTATAAGCGTAGTTAATTGCGTTTGAAAGGCAGTCCGAGATTTCATTCCAAAAAACTTTATAAAATTCTATAGGCAAACCATCAGAGCCTGGCGTTTTTCCGGGTTTCATAATTTTTAGAGCTTGTTAGCATTCTACTTTGGTTAACATGCCCTCGCATTTTTCTTTTTCCTCAAGGTTCAATGATTTTGAAACAGTGTTTCCAAAAAATAGGTCGTTAGTTCGTGAATCATTGCAGTCCGTTTTGGAACTATACATATTTCTGTAAAAGGTTTCGCATTCAGACAAAATTTCTTTGTCTGAGCTGGCAAATTCATTCTCACGTAATAGACAATATTCGTATTCCCCGACGGCCCTGGGACGAGGAGGATCTTGAACATGAATGCGAGGCTAATGCGGGGAACGGTCTCGCGAAATACAATAAATTTATATGGAAAGTATGGCCGGTTGCGGACTGAAGCAAAAATAAGATAAAAATTGGAAGATTCCAGTGCTTAAAAATTACCTGCAGGCTCGAGGGATATCTGTTTCCAACGAAAAATTAAGGAAGAACTAGTTGACCTGACGGAAAAAGCTCACGAACTCGGTTTAGAATTAACGGACGAGTGTGAGTCGGTCAGCGATGTTGTAAACACAAAAGCTGGTTACAAAATTTTGTGCAATCCCGAATCCTTTTAACCTCCATTCTGACTGGAGCAACGATTTTTCACATGCCCCAAATTTGAATTTTCCTGGAGGATTTGTATTGCTATTTAATAAACGAGAAGAGATATGGCCAAGAATCTCTCAAGGCATACAAGTCTCTTGAAGGATACCGGTTACATCGTTACATTGGGATGAACCTGTGTACAATCTTCAAAGGAACAAAAACATTTATTTTGAACTCCACATCATAAAATTATCTGTTAAACCTACTGAACGAGAGAAAACGCAATTAGGAAACAAGCCGACATATGCTGGGTGGATCATCATTCATAAAGATGGTGTTGCTTTCTCTGCACATCGTCCTTGCATTGGCGGGTAAGTTCAGTACCGGTTCTTTTTGTAATTTCTTGCAAGTTACGTAACAAAACAACAGGAGTTTCACTTCATTGTTTAACATTGAACACTTTCTATCATTTCACAGCTCTGCTGGGGTTGGCATCTCATGGGTGGCACTCATCGAACTTGAAGACACTCTTCGATAAAATACAGTGGTCACTTGCACTAGCGAAAAATGAGCGTGGAAAAGAAGAAAGAGAACACACAGCTAGTAATTTAAAAGACATGACCTTTACCAAATCTGAAATCGGCAAGAAAAAGAAAAAGGCAGTGA
>JAEMWC010001266.1:22500-32500 GCA_016490735.1 Pachyseris speciosa | reverse complement strand
TCTTCAGTTCCTGAAGAGCTTGATCCGCGTTTCTTGCGCTTTCTTCCGCCCATAAAGGGCATAAAAGGCATAAAAGTGCAGCTAAATGCGCTACGACCTTATGGCACAATCTTTTTTTTTAACCACAAATTAGAATAAGGAAGTGGACAAGGGTAATAAATAAAAGAAACTATTTACAGAATACAAATACATTGACTAAAAATTACAAACCAATCTAAGAGCTTAGGTACAATACAGAAATACTTAAAAATATACAAAATCTCGGTCTTTCAAAGCTATCATGGGCGCTTCGAATGAGAAGCTACTTACGTTTCGTGCGAGCCTACGTAAAATGCTTTTAAAACTGTCTTTTTGAACGTTTGCATTAAAAGTTACCAACCTATTAATAAAATTCCAGATTACTGGACCTCTGTATTGTGCTGATTCCTTACCCACTTTGTACTTCACCCTAGGGATTTCAAACTTTAACCCGCCCCTACGCGATGGTCTGTTTCCTACCCTCAAATCAAAAGGGAGATATAACGCTTCACCATTCAAAACGTCATGCATCAAGAGAAGAGATTGGAAACCGATCTGGCTTTGCAATACTATTATTCTGGTAGATAACTCGTGCAGCTCTCGCTTGAACAGGGTTTAAAGAGTCCATAATTGAAGAACTGCAGTTTCCCCACACCACAATACCGTACGTTATCGCTGGTACAATGGATTTGAAGTAAATTTCTTCCAGCACTTTGACAGGAAGCTTCTTCATTCTTTTTAATGCACCCGTTTTCTGTGCAAAAGACTTCTGCACATGGTCTACATGCATTGCCCATGCATGTAAGCCTATTGTCAATTACTAATCCCAAACATGTGGTATGATTCACAACATTAATAAAATTATTTTCAAAATAGATTGGAGGGACAGGACCAGTGAAGCCTGTTTTGGTAATGATCATAACTTCAGACTTAATGGGATGAATACAAAAAGTTTATTCACTGAGTTCCAAAGCAGAAGTTGCTCAAGAATGTTATTTCATTGTGAGGAGACCTGATCAAAGTTCCTCCTCACACAGTATAATGTGGTATCATCTGCATACATGAACACATCCCCAAATGTAATAGCATTAGGGAGGTCATTGATGTAGATAGTATAAAGCCTTGGACCTTGGAGGGATCCTTGGGGAACACCGTATTTCACTTCATCCAGATTAGAAGAGTGGCCATTTACCACAGTGTATTGAAACCTGTCTTTTAAGTAATTCATCAGCCACTCGTGAAGATTTCCACTTAATCCAATAGCCTGGAGTTTCAATGACAGGATGTTGTGTGAGATGCTGTCGAAGGCCTTCTTAAAGTCAACAAATATTGCACCCACAATCATACCTTTATCCAGATTCATCTTCCAGGTATCTGTCATTGAAAGTAACATGCCTTCTGATGATAATCTTTTTGTAAAGCCCTACTGAGAAGAACTTTTAAGAGAGGACTTATTTAGGTGCTCATCAATTATGTTACAGACCTGATGTTCGAGTAATTTACTTGGAGTACACAGCAAGGATATAGGTCTATAGTTGGCAATGTCAGTTCTAGCTCCCTTTTTGAAAATAGGGGTAACCTTTGCTCTTTTCCATGAAATGGGAACAGTTCTTGTAACAAAACTACGCTCGAAGATATTTTCCAAGCCATTAATAATTGCACTGCCAGTTAGAGAAATAACTGTACTTGATATACCATCAGGGCCTGCTGCTTTGTTACTTTTGATCTTCTTAAGACTTTTGGGAATATTTTCAGATTCCAGGATCAAAGAGTTGCAGATAGGCGCTGAGACTCTATAAATATGTTGTATGTCGGTTTGGTTTGGAATGTCAGGGAGCGGCTTTCGGCGATGTCTCTACCAATATTGACAAAATATTGGTTAAATAAATTAGCCTTCATGCCATCATCCAAGACCTCCGAGCTATTTTCATCTTTGACAGGTCCAACTCTGGAGCACTTCTGCATACCAGTTATGCTATGTACAGTTTTCCAGAATGTGCTAGAGTTATTGGTTTTAGTAAACTTTTCCTTCCAATATTGTGTTTCTGCGGATCTTAATAGAGCAGTAACTTGATTTCGAGCGAGTTTATATTCCTCTCAGTAATGCTTGGTTTCTAATGTACCATCACAAAATTTTAAGAGTTTATACCGCTTATTCATGGCTTTACGTATTTCACTATTCATCCAGGGTAGTGAATGTTGTTTAATTTTAATTAGACGTTTCGGAATATGACTATCGATAACATCTTTAAACATTGTTTCCCAGGCCCAGGTTACGTCGTCTGTGTCATCAAAAATAGAGCAGATCCACCATGGTGTGGTTTCAAGGTCGTTCTGAAGAGGTTAAGGGTTTTCCTTAAATCCAACTTGAATAAAATGTAAATAAATGCAGAAATCAATAACACCAGCACTATTCACCTTCGGCGTGTTATTTGTACAGATTAAATCTATTATTGTACTGGAATGTTCTGTTACTCTGGTAGGATTCTTGATAACATTTTTAAAATTTACCAGCTGCAGGATATTTCTAAACTTTTTACCATTTCCAGAGTTGTCCAGCATGTTCGAATTGAAATCCCCGGTGATGATGACATTTTTTCTGTCCGCAGAGATTCTCTCCAGAATTGGAAGAAATTTATCGAGGAAACCCTCAAAATCTGGAGGACGATATATAATGCCAACAAGAAGTCTTTGAGATTTGACTTTAAATTCTAGCCACGTTGCTTCAATGTCGCAATGATCATATTTTGCAATTGAGATAATTGATGATAGTTGAAAAGTCCAAAACCATCATCAACTATCATCAACTATCATGCGCGCGGTCAAACGGCGAAAACTATCATCGACTATCATGAGATTTTTGAGCAGGTTCAAAGTGAACGATAGTTCATGATAGTCGATGATAGTACATGATAGTTTGTGTTCAAACGCGCGTGATAGTTAAAACTATCATCGACTATCATCAACTATCATTACCGTTTGAACGGGGCTTAACGTATCTTTGAAATAGACAGCAACTCCGCCACCGGTTTTGCCAAGACGATCTCTTAATCTGGTATCCGTGTATAGCAATTTCATGGCTCCCTTCGTCCGGAGACAGATGAGTTTCCGAGACAACCAGGACATCTAAACCAGTGTGAAACAGCAGAAATTTTACTTGCGGTAAATTCTTGTAGAGTCCTCGAACATTTGTGTGACCCACTGTGATATCACACCTTCCATGATGCTCAACCGTGGAGAGAGCGTTCAGCAGTGAGTTTTCTATGGTATTATTACTTCTACTCACAGGTCCAGGGTTTGGTGAAACATCACCAGCAGATGCAATCCTAGTTAACTGATAACCAGAAATGGCATTAGAGTAATACCGAAGCTTCGAAGACAAGAAGCGCTTTCCACGATGTTTACCAAATTCAAGATGGCGGAATGAAGTTCTGGCGTGATCAACACTTTGCCAAAATTCTACTTGTTTAAGCGAGTTAAACGAGAAAAGACGAACATCTGCTTCTCCAACCACTCTAAGGTCTTCATTTGAGATAAAAACGCCAAAGAATAACAGGGATAAACATACTAAAAGGCTTCTAAAGACCGGAGCCCTCAAAACACGTGTCATGGTACTTTCATTCGATTCCCCATGTAATACCGAAACCCAACCGGTTTACAGAAGTGGAAAAAACCGTTTCATTTGATACCCGAGTATTTCGGAAATTCAAACCGAAAATTTCGCCCGAATGGATCGCGCCCTTTTAGTGTTGGAAAAAGGAGAAAGCCGTTGGAGGGCGCGTGTGACTGGTAACCGCTGTAATACGTGACCGTAAGTGAACACTCAAGGTTAAACAATTCACTTCGACCGCCTGAACAAATTTTCCTGCACATATCTTTGTAAAGTGTTTGAAGCTAGATTTTAATACAGTACAGTTTGTCCGCGTGAAAAGGTTTGCCGAGTTTAAGAAAAGGTTGGAAGCCTCGCACGTGCTGTGAGTATTGACTCGAAATCAGAACGTTGTGACAGTTCTGTATTTAGAAAATCGCAAAGTTGTTTGATGTAATTTCATCCGGATGATATCACATCTCGATAGCTGTGACAGTTCTATATTTAGAGAAGAGTTTGCGAATTCTTGGTTTTCACGTGACGTCAGGAAACACTAAAATTAAACACTTAGATTTTTTACCTTCATGAGGTAAATGATATTTTAAGGATATATCTGCTGCCTGTTTTCAGCCAAGTAACACACTTTGTTTTGAAAATAGCGTAGTTTGAATTTCGAGCTTTTTACAATGCGTGACATCTGGATTGCTTCTGACAAACATGTCACATACACGGAAAAGATTCGCCTTGTGTTTTCAAGTTCTGAATAACGAATATATTTTCAAGCTTAGCAGAAAGAAAAAATGCTTCGAGAGAGCCAGAGTAGACTCCAGATGTTGCCACTTAATTTGGAGGTAAACAACGACAGCTGACAACGAATATGGGGCTTACGGTATTCCGCGAAACGAAACGAAACGAAACAATTGGTAATCGACGAAACAAAAATAAAGCAAATAGATGGCACGAGAAATTTGACCTCCCTTCGAACACTGTCCTCGCTAGATGCCTTGTTTCGCAAAATACGGTTGTTAGTAACGAGGAACCGCGTAACGGGATTTTTTTCCCTTTTTTTTTTTGGGTTTTCTCTCTCTTTTTTTTGTACACCATTTTTGTAAACCATTTTAGGATGTCAGAAAGAAAAGGTTTATTTTGTTTCAAAAAGTTTAATAAAGATGATTCTGTTGTCCCTGTTTCGTCAAAGTTATTTTTAATGGCAATGCAAGCTCTGGTTAGTTCTTTAAAGGAGAATTTTCTATAAAGGTTCAATTTGAAGGTAAGTTTTGTTCCATGTTATAGTAGCCAACTCAATTCAGCCTAAAACAGTAGAAAACTCAATATGAGGCCTCGGGGAATATGCTTGTGTCAATTCCCTTTAGTCTTACAAAACCTGCATGCAGGCATTCTTATTGTGCCTTGTCACGCAATCGCCCCGCGTGACGAACCTCAAAAGACCCTTAAGGATATCTGTGTAGGCTACGGTTGTTTCTTCAGCGAACAATTTAGAACTTCTGTAGCTGTAACGAAACTGACTTATATCTACTGGTCTCCTAACCTCCTACGCTGCTCCTACACAGACATTCTTAAACCCGTCTTACAATCGTTCCGCCGCTTCACGAGCCTAAGAACTGAGGCGAAGAATGTCTGCGTAGGAGCTACTGGCTTGTGTGAGTCTTTTTGACTTTTAGTTTTCGCTTTAAAGCAATATTCATTTCAAAGCTGAAAAGTGTTCATACCACCCTTAATATTTCAACTGATGACAAAGTGTAATTAAACTCTCGACTATTTCAAGGTTTGAGAAAAGCTACAACACAGAATAGCGGAAAGAGGAGCTAAATCCTACAGTACGTCGGATCTTTTGGCTTTATCGGATCTTTTTGTTTATGTAAACAAGCGATATAAACGGTTAAACCCAGCGGGTAGCGAGTTTAGTTTGACGATACTCCATGTTTGACCGCAGGTAACGAAAGACCGGACAACGTGACAAAAGCGCCAAGATATTTTGTTTAGCGTTGTGTGACATGAGACATCCCAAGAAACCAGAAGGGCACTAAGATAAAATCCAACTGATAATAATCGACAAACTTTACACGTATAAATACTTGATATATATTTTGTCTTCTTTTTCTCTCATAACAAGAACCAGCGCGGGCCATGTTTTTATTTACCTCTTTTGTATTTTTTAGAGTTTTTTTGGCTTTAAAATAATTAACCACAGTATCGGAAAAAAAGAAAACAAAACAAAACAAAAAAACAAAAACAAAGAAAAAAAAAAAAAAAAAAGGGGGGGGGGGGGGGAAATGCCGTTACGCGGTTTCTCGTTACGCCGTTACTTGTTTTACTAACAACCGCAAAATACCAATAGCGGTCGATTGGTAATCGACGAAACAAGGCTCGCAAACTATTTTTAAAAGCGCCCTGCCTTCGAAAATTATCTTGTTCGATAAAGCAAAAACTGGCTTATTGATGACACATGAAACTTGCCCTTTCTTCGAAAACCGTCATCGCTAGATGCCTTGTTTCGCTAAATACCAATAGTCGTCGATTGGTAATCGACGAAACAAGGATCGCAGACTATTTTTAAAAGCGCCCTGCCTTCGAAAATTATCTTGTTCGATAAATCAAATACTGGAGGTCAAATTTCTCGTGTCATCTATTTGCTTTATTTTTGTTTCGTCGATTACCAATTGTTTTGTTTCGTTTCGCGAAATACCGTAAGCCCGAATATGGTGGCAACTCTCAAAACAGTTTAACGCGCTTTTCTCGTACGTGAACAAAAAGGCTTTGTGCGAACCCAAAAGCAAACCAGTAGCCGGATAGTTTTCGAGAATCAAAAAGCGTGCGTCCGACGTCTGCATCACAAACGTATCCCGAGTAAACACTCATACAGCGTCTTGTTGTTCTTAAGGCTCTGACTAACAGATGGCCTGCTTATATTAAGTCTTTTAGGGATATTGTAAAGAATCTCAGAGGAGTAAATAGATTAGTTTTGCCTAAGGTTAAAACCACATGGTATGGATTGAAATCCACAGTGTATACTGCTTTCAAAGCTTGGAATTCTCTCTGACAAGCTTAGGTCAATTACTAATATCAAATTATTTAAACAAGAAGTGCGGAAAATTTCATCTTTCGGATAACTCTTTTAATTAATTTCACATGTACATATTATTTCTTTCTTTCTCGGCACATTAGCATGTATTTTGCTAGAGGCCTAAACAGCCTCAATCAGATCCGAGGGTAAATAAAGTTTTATTCATTTCATTCAAATAATTCCCGTGTTTCATTCTCCTCGTACCTCACTATCTATCGATTAAAGGGGATTGACATACTGGTTTGAGTTCTTCAAGTTAAATCGCTGCAGAAATCACTTCTTAGTCGGTTTACTTACACACAATGTGCTTCTGCTGTGCAAAACTGAGTAGATATCAGATCATAGAGAGAACAACCCTGATGATTTTGTGGTGATTTTCGTACCACACAATTTCAGAACAACGTAATTTTTTTTCAAAAACCGTTTCAGAACTTCAAAAATTAGCCTTTTGTTCTAATTCCAGCCCATCGTTGCCGTCTGCAACAGACGGTAGTTAATAGTCTTTGGCAACAAGACTAGACTCTTATTTTGAGGTAGTCTGCGTGTCATGCGCTGGAAAGGGAAAGAACAGGGGGGAAGCGAGGCGAAGCGAGGGAACAGCGCGCGCGCTCCGATTTCCCCCTTCCCTTTCCTTCTCTAGCGCATGTCACGCAGGCTAATTTTGGGGCTTCCAGGATACCAGGACATTTCCTTAGCTTTTCAAAGTGATGCTAAAACAGTGTCACGTGTCGATTCAATGTTTCTTTGTAACCAGCTATGTGGCACATTACTGGCCACAAGAAGAGAGACTGAAGTAAGGCCTGTAAAAGACTGAAAGACTGAAAGCTGGTGTTTCCGTGAACGATGAAAGGTTGTGTGTGATCTACAGGACAGAGCGGAAAAAATGTTTCACATTTATTGCCCATGCGAAATTCTCTCAGCTAAGAATCACTAGAGCTGTTATGCAAAACTAGCCTAACGATTAAAAATTTGTTTTACTCCAAACCAGATCCTGAAGGATTTTGCTCCTTCCTTTCAAATATATTACTTATCTCAAAGCAGTCATTTTGAATTGCAATCGGCAGATAGATAGCTATTAAGAACACAAAGTCTCTCCCACACTCGATGTTCTCTCGGTTCTCGAGTTTTCCCATGACTTGGGCATCTTAGTTTTAACAGATAACAATGGTCTCAGTGACACTGGATAATAACTATGGCTCTGTATAATTTCTCAAAGCAGTCGTCTTTAAAACTCTTTAGCACACCGTTTTGTGTGTTATATCAAACTGTTAATGGGAAGCAGTGAAGGAAGCACCGAGTCCACTCTGTTACACCAGAAGTTTGCGCATGTGCTGTGATACTGCCGACCACCGTACATAAGTTTGCCGTCGCCATGTTTGGATGAACCATTTGTACTCTTGTTCACATTCAATAAACAAATCCCACACGCTACACTGCCATCTTCAGATGCTGACACACGATGCAGTGTGAAATCCAAACTGCTCCAAGGAGGCTGGTAAATGACAGAGAAGAGCAGTGTTAAAATAAATATTTCCTGTTCAATTTGAAACGAACGAGGGTCGGAGTGACAAAATGACACCCATTTGTTACATACTATGACTAACAGAAGGCCAATTAAACCAGGACACCCTGCACAGAAAATATGAAACTGAGTTAAAAGGTACCTACCAAAATTTCTGAACCAGAGAGAAAGGTCGAGATGTCCTTCCATGTCCTCTCTATTTCTTGTTGGATATCTTTGAGTTTTTTGTTGTTTGGCGCTAATAGGGATATAAAGCAATTTGTGAGAAAAAATCATGCAAGGAACTTACAAGTAGGCAAGTTATTATTAAGAAATGAAAGATTGGAGAAAATAGATTAAACAGATCAAAGACCAATGAAACGTGAGCAGTTGTGAGAAGAAAGCCTGGAAAAGCTAAACGGGACTCCGACAAATGCCTGATATTCATGAATACGTTTGAAGCGCATGAAATAGAAGTGCCTAGATAAAAGTTCTATGCAAGGGCTTTTTTGAAACGGTATGAAGTTTCGCGGTGGTACCTGATTTATTTATTGATTCTTTTATCCTCAGTGTAACTCTGTAGATCTCAACTATAGCTGGAAGAAACAAAGGAAGAGATTAAAACTTCTTTGATGAAAGTCAATCAAAATCTGAAATTATAAGGACACAATATTTCCCGGTCGATGAATAGTGAAGAGGACGGTCATTATATCAGTTTACAAAGAATTTCTTCAGAAGCAAAATGCATACTTTTTATGCACGTTTCCGATCTGGCGTTGTAGACTTGAGTAACATGCTTGACTAACAACTATCTGACTCGAATATTTCACGATGAAACAACTAAAATCACGTTGCCAAAACACGAGACCAAACATTGCCAGAACACGTGACAGCAAGCACAATGCCCAACACGTGACAACTGTCAAGTATCATTTTCCTGACTTTTTTACATGCTTTGAAAGGTCTACAATTAAATTATTAATAAATTTATACCAGAAAAATATGCAGCTCCTTCCTTGGACCCAAGCACTTCTTCTTTTACAGACTGGTCTCCAATTTTCTGAATGGCCAATGTAGCTGTTGCCAAAGTTAAGAGGCAACTGTTGAGACAGCGGCTCCAAGCGTGTGCATGCTGATCCATGTCCTAAATAACAACAAACAAACAAAAACAAAATAAACTAGCAAAATAGCCATCACCGAGTTTTCAACATCACAGGGCCTAATGGAAAGTACATGTACCTTATCCAATCAAATCAAATCAATATATTTTTAAACGCTCGATAGCGTGAGGAGTGGTTGCCCAATCTCCCGAACCGGGGGCTCATGTATGAAACGATTGAGCATTCCGGATCGAATTGGAATTTAGAAGTGTTAGTTTTTGAGGAGAAGAGCACCCGGAGGAAAACCTCTTGGAGCAGAGAAGAGAACCAACATCAAACTCAACCCAGATATGACGTCGAGTCCGGGAATCGAACCTGAGCCACATTGGTGGAAGGCGAGTGCTCTTACCACTTCGCCATCCCTGCTCACTCAAACCACATCACACAAAACGGATATATAAACTTTACAGCACCAGCTTACGGTTACCTACCCCAGAATCATGTGACAAGACTTTGTAGCGTTCAGTGGGTTCCAGAGAAACTGAATTAATGAGAGAGTCACCAGCGTTAGGTGTAGGGTGTGGCTGATTACTGCTCACGGTTGATGGTCCTGTAACAAAGGCGCCAAAAGCTCCAAATCCACCACTACTGTCTTTTTCAGCTTGCGGTGTAGACAACTTCGAGCTACCAGATGAACTAAAAACCCC
>JAEMWC010001266.1:0-17500 GCA_016490735.1 Pachyseris speciosa | reverse complement strand
CTCTGGCTGTGACCACCCCTAGTGTCTGTCCTAATTCAATATTCACATTACGGGGGCACTCATTAGTTACCTCATTAATTGTAAACTGCACAAGCAGTCTGGCAAAAGTCCCCCGGCCAGTGTTGTTAACTATCCCTGAAAAGCCCCGATGGGGAGAGGATAATCAAGAATGTAATGACTCAGGATGAGAATACAAGGGACAGAGAGGAGATAGAGTCAGGTGAGAAGTGAAGCGAAATGGTATTACATGTAACTTGCTTAACTAAAACCATCATCACAGTGTAATACCCTTCAAAACTGGATGACAGAAGTCGAGCACAAGGACAAAACCAACAACACACTCAGCCCTCGTAACCTCAAGTATGGAACCAAGTATGGAAGTGGAAGGTAAAGATTGTACCATGCCCTCTCCTACTACATGCAAGTCTGTCATCATTTAAATTGGAGTATATGGGCAAATACATGTTGGGGATACAGACCAATAAAATACGTACCTGTGCTAGAGCTACCAATCCCAGTACTATCCTAAGTTCCAGTGCATTTAACTGTCCGGGAACTGCTCTGTTGGCCTTGTTCCATATGTGACCCAGTTGGTCCCGTGGGAGATCAGAAGCCATCAGAATGGGAAACAAACGATTGGTGTCAATAGTATCAGTGGCATCACTGGTCTTCTCTTCTATCTCCTTATACACCCCTGGTAGGTCTGTGCCCTTCACACACCAGTTTGGCAGGGCCACACCATACAGCAACTCTAGTTTTCTCTCAGGGCTTTCTTCAACTTCAGACACTGTCAAAAGGAATAGAAGGTCGAATTAAGTGAAACGAATACTATGAAAACAAGGCCGTCCTTAACTTTTTGACTCAGTGTTGCATCAATCCACACATTTCTAAGAAAGTTGTTCCTTTGCTATTATGCTGAACATATACACATGCCATAACACCAATATCAACTATGACATCATAGTACATTGTTGACCTTATTCAGTTGTAACAGGTGGCATAGGGATGATGGCTTTTTTAATGGTTTCATGATTAAAGTTCCTTCCAGTGGTCTGGGGCAAGTCGATTTTTGGCGATGTTTTCAGACAGCTTGCTATTCATAAGGAAGGCAAGCTGATTGCTGAGTAAGTAAAAGGTTAAATCTGGATAAGAGAGCAAACTAAAACATGCTGTGTGCAAGTATAACTAAAGAGGAGGTTGTCCTAAGATTATGGACTGCAGAAGTATAGAGCTCCAAATTTTAAGGTATAATTTTGAGCTCTATACTTGTCAAGTTCATACAAATTTACACAAATTTTATCCAATAATTTGAAGCCCCTTTACTTTAAATGCTAACCTGGTTCCTGGGTAGGTTCCATAGGTGCAGTTAATGAACTACTCGTGTCGAAGCTCTGTTGTGTGCCAGGCTGTTGCTGTGACATAATGGACACTGTGCCAGGATGAGAAGGGCCCAAACCAAATCCACCTCCCTGAGGAACCACAGAATGGGGCAGTGCACTTCGCAGGACATTACGACCATCTTGATTTGCCATTAAGTGGCTGTGAGGTGCCCCTGGTTGTGGCATTGTTCCTCCACTAGATGCATTCACACCAGCATTGGGCATCATCTCAAATGTGCTACTGGCTCTGTTTTTGGATGTTTCACCCATAATAAATGACATTTGGCCTCCTTGCATAGGTGTACCAATCATTCCATCAGTTGGCTGCACAGAAACATCCCCACCAAACTGCATAGTCTGACCCAGTTGGGAAGGCATAATGGATTGGCCACTAGCTTGTGGTCTTGGAGACTCTACCACAGCGTGTCTCATATGGCCTCCTTGCATACCAGGGATGCCACTAGTTTGTGGCCTTGAGGCTTCTCCAGATAATTGGGTCATCTGACCACCTTGCACAACATTGGATGGAGGCATCCTTGACGTTGTTGATGCAGTGCCAGAGCCGGTGACATGATCCTGTCTTGGTGTCGGTGGAAAGCTATGCTGCATTCCAGTAGATGAGCTGGGAGTTGGTGCTGAAGCAGTACCATGCCATGACTGGGATTGTGAGAAAACACTAGCACTTCCACTGATACTGGGAGGGACTACAGACACACTTGAGCCCATAGCAGGAAAAGGGCCACCTGGAAACAATGTGACACAGATGAGATCATGGCAATCCTACCCTAATCTTGTACCCAGATCTCACACGGCCAAGCAAAAGGGAGATCTGGAGTTCAAATTTGGAGCATGCTCAGTAAGAGTCAGGCCCAATATACGGGCCTCACTATAATTACACATGCTCATCCTTATTTTGTTTATGTTTTGTTTATGAGCGAAAGATAAATGGACTTTGACAGGGCTTTGACAGAGGAGAAGAAAACTTCAAAGTCAAACCAAAGCTAAAAGAGGCAATACAGGAGGTTGTTGTCAACAGCCAAGATTGGTTCATTATTCTCCCAACTGGTTACCGTAAATCGCTAATTTATCAAGTGCTTTCTTCACATTACGATCATCTCACTGCAAAGAAGAAATGAAAGGACAAGTCGATTGTAATGGCGGTTTCGCTGCTCAACCCTCTGATCGACGATCAATATCAAATAAATAACTTTAACTCAGTGGGAGTGTCTTGTGAAAGGACAAATGTTTCCAGGAGCAAGGCAGATGGTAGTCTTGAAGGCAGGTTTCATGCCAATCTATATCTAGAGGCCGGAAACTTCAGATAATTTTATCCATCCAGAGGTAGCTGTCAGTGAGTAACAGGCAGTGTAGGGAGATGTTTTTGTGCGATTTTTATCAGAAAAATGTTGCGGCTAAGTTCTAATTTCGGCACACCAGTTTATCAAAATGAGACCTGCAACAGAACTTCGGAAGTTTGTCTGTGCCTTTGACACAGATCTCACACAGTCTTTGAATAATTCTTTTTAATCTCAAATTTCCTCCCAGCCATCTTGCCTCACAAACGGCGTTTAAACTTGAAACTATCGCTCGCGTTTTCCATACTGCCATGTTGAATATTTGCCACCAAAATAAAGCCACAAAATAGCCGCACTAAAAAGAGTCAATCAGAGCATAGTAGATTAGATTGCGGCAAAAAGGGCATACTTTTGAACTTTACCAGTTCTCCCTTTCGCTTGGCCGTGGGAGATCTGGGTACAAGATTAATCCTACCCTACACTATACATGTGATACTAAATTGCACAACATAATTATGTACTATGCAGTATGATGTGTTACTGTTATTTAAACTCCTTTCTGTTCCTTTCCAGCCCAATCTACAGTGTGTTGGATTATGAAACACTTGAAACATGTATTGTACAGTCATGTAAAATGGATTTCTTTTTTACATGTACATGTAATTACACATAAAAATTAATTTGAATAGTTGGCACACACCTCCAAACTGAGAGGATGGCTGAGCACTATGAAAGTCACTGAACTCTTCCTGATTTGAAACAGATGGCCCTTGTGAAAAGTCACCAAACTCATCATCATTGTGCATGTGCTGGGTTGGTGCCATTGCTTGGCTGCCCTGTGGTGTCATAAAACCTGAGCCCCACTGATCTGGAGTAAGAGTTGCCTGATGAACTGCACTACCACCAGGCCTTGAAACTGATTTCAACAACAGTTAAGAATACATAAGCAAGTATTAAAACCCAATAAATAATTAATGCCAAATCAATCAATCAATCAATCAATCAATCAACCAATCAGTCAGTCAGTCAGTCAGTCAGACAGTCAGTCAGTCAATCAGTCAATCAATCAATAAAAAAAAACAAATAAATTGTTATATCAGTCTGAATTTCTTGAAGTAAAATGATACCCATAGCTTTCAGCTGTAGTTAATTAGGCCTTTCTGGTTCCATAAGGAGAAGGAGAAAGTTCACACTCATGGTCATGCTTATGTTGTAAATGAATACATTGTCCTTGGACTGTTTACATGGTTCAATTTTATCCTTGTTTTAAATTTTCCCTTTGTTTTTGGGTATCCATGGTAATGTATGATAATTACAGTAGAACCCTGGTAACTTGAACTCCCCCGCTAACTCGAACTGAGTCTCAATTCCCTTGGATTTGACCCAACTTTTTTTCAGTCATTTTTACTCGGTTAACTCGAACTCGGATAACTCAAAAACCCTACTAACTCGAACTAAACTTTGTTTCGAACCTTGATCAAAATTTACCCCGATAACTCGAATTTATGGTTCTTATAACTCGCCACAGATGCCCATTGAGATATCCCATTTAATTTTAAATTAGCTTTTCTTATCGTGTGATCGAATTCAAACACTAGAACAAAGACTGGAGCAATTGGATTTTAATAAGAGTAACGAACAGATCACGTATTTGACAGTTATTTACCGATCAAATTTGATGCGGTGTCTTCGCTGTCTGCATAACCATTACAGTTGTTACAAAATGTATTAGTTTCCCATGAAATAAGTTTAATTTGCACTGTATTGTATACCAAAGTGCTGAAAATCAATAAACTATTAATTATTAACCTGGAAATTGAATATTTTAATCGACCCTGATGACTCAAAACCCCGCTAACTTGAACAGTTTTTCGTTTTCCTGCAGAGTTCAAGTTACCGGGGTTCTACTGTAGCTTAAAACAAAGGGAGAAAACTGAATTAAACCAAGGATGACATTGAACCACAACACATACCAATTAGCACTATTATTATCAGACTACTGCTGTTTTTTTCCTAGCAAAATGGAGGAAGTTTAATAGTTTAATGGCCCAACTCCCCAATCCCCTGTAGCTCCGTGGTAACATTAGCATCTGAACTAGTAATCTGAAGGTCATAGGTTTTTCCCTTGTTGGGAGAACTTGGATTTTTTTTCCAAATGTGCATGCACGTACAATGCTGCTTACAGTAATGCACTGCAACATGCACTGCATTACTTCAACCTTCAACTTTAGAATTGAAATGTCAGTGGTAGCAACACTTGCAAGGTACAACTGGGCTGCATAGGGTGTTGCATTCAATGTTGCACACATGGCTGGGCCCTAGTTAAATATAATAATACACCACTTACAAACACTGGATGGCTTTGATGTGGCTGGTTTCGTGCTTGTGCCACTACCAAGGGATCCAATTAAATCAGTCATTGCAGATCCTGCCCCTGCCTTGTTCTTGCCAAACAAACTATTCAGAGCATCAGCTTTTGTTGGTTTTTTGGTACTGAAAGACTGTTGCAGCTTCTTCCTCTCAGCTTCAAGTTGTTTCTTCTTCGTTAATTCCTCTTGTTTCTTCAACTCCTCTTCAGCACGTTTTCTTTGCTGTTCAATCAGCTTTTGCTGCTGTTTTGGAAACTGATGTCCCAGTTGAACATTTGAAGGAAATGTCCCGATATTGAGTCCCATTTGTGTGTTTGCTTGAGGTCTCATATGAGGCCCTGTTTGAGGTTGCATCTGAGGTCCCATTTGTGGGTTCATGTGAGCACCCAGTTGTTGGCCCATTTGGGGATGTATGGGATAACTCATTTGATAACCCAGATGGGAACCAGGAAATCCCTGAGAAAATACAAAGAACAGAACAAAAAATATTAAAATTTACAATTTGAATGCCAAGTTTCTCCAACATTAGGCAGATGAGAGTTTTACAACAATCATACTACTCAGGCTCCTCAATCTATGATACTTTAATATGTAAGTCACCATACTGGACTTCAACCAACACTGAATAATGATAATGATAATGATAAGGAATTAATTTTGTATAGCGCTAAAACTATAAACAATATTCAGAAGCGCTTTACATAAGTTTAAAGTTCTATACTAATTTAAAATTAAAATTTAAATATTTAAAATTAAATATTGTTACTTACTTGTGATTGGTCAATATGCATACAATGTAATTATACCCCACACCTTACACTAAAACTATAGTAATGATTTCCAGCATTTTCATATGGCTAGCTGGTCACAGGCTATATTCATATACATGTACCTGCTGTGACAAATAATTATGGCCAATGAATGTGTCAACAAATAAAGAAAGCTGATTGAAATTTTCTCTCGAAACCGGCAGCCATTAAAATCTGGCCTCACAGAGGAATTAATGAGTAGAAATTCTGACAAGTGCTGCAATTTAAAAACAAATGGAATTCAACCTTTTATTGGTGAGTGAGTGTCTCAAAAGGACAAAGAAAGTGCTGGCAAAGTGCTGGCGTTGTGTGTAAAATAAATTGCTTACAGCCCTGAGAAAATATTTCCAGGTGTAGTTTTTCAGCTAATACTAAAACTCAGTTTCATTTACTGAAATGCCACTAAAGCTACAGGGTGTTTCAAAAGTTCGTTCCGATTTAGAGTTGTTAATTTTTTAAACAAATCAATTGTTTCTTAGAACTTTATCAGTACATTGAGGTAGAGAATTTATTAAAATAGCTGCCAATAGAAATTTTAATTAGCTACTAGATGCCTTTCTTTCGATTATTGCACCAAGTTTGCACAGGCGCTTTTTCCCGCCATTTTTTTTCGCGCCCTTTGTGTCCCGAATTTGTTATTATTCTCTGATTGTTTTCCTGACCTTTCTGTTTTCTCTGTCACGAAAATGAAGTCAGACATTGTTTATGCTAGAGCTCAAGCAGCCATACTACGATCATCTGGTCATTCAGTCAAAGAAATTGCTAAATTTTTTAACAAGACAGTACGTTGGGTGAACAAGTGGTCGAAAAGAGAGTGCTTCGAAGACAAACCAAGAAGCGGACGACCGTCTGTTTTGACCAATGCTGCTCGAAGATCAATCGAGAAAGCGAACTACAAACGGAACAATTCAACAAGGAAGATTGCCAAGAATCTTCAGCAGAAAAATATCGAAGTTTCGAGCTTAACGGTGTGGAGATACATGACCAGGAAAGGATGGAAACCTTTCAAGCGGAAGAAGATACCTTTGCTGAGCGAAAAGCAAAGGAAAGCCCGTTTGAGATTCGCCAAGAAAAACGCGAAGCTGACAGCAGAAGTTTGGGACAACTTTTTAGTTACAGATGAGTGTCCTAAATATCTTTTCCAATACCCTAATCCAAAAAGCGACATCGTTTGGGGCTTGCAGGAATGTGATGTTCCTCCAGCTTTCCAAGTGAAGCAAAGTGCGAAGGTAATGGTGTGGGGTGGTATGACAGGTCGTGGGCTAACAAAGTTACACATACTACCCACAGGCCAAACCTTAACTTCTGAGTACTACATCAACCATATCCTTGGGAAAGAAGTGAAACCCTTGACATCAAGTCGTCAGGTGACAGGTGGCCCGATAGAGAGGAAATTGAATCAAAAATATTGTTTTCCTGCTCTGGAATCATGATTTTAAAACGTAAAAAAATATAAAAATTTTTTCCTGTACTCAGAGCACAATTAAAAGACTTAAAAAAGTGGAATATTTCGTTCGGATCAACCGAACTTCGTCAGCCACAATGTAAATTTGAAAGTTAAGAAGGGTTATATAATGGACCCGAGGGAGCTAAGATAGTGTCATAGATTCTGGCTAATTCGAACCCATTATCTCTGTTCAAGGAGGGCTTACGTAATTTTATCTCAATTGCCTCCCTTATGCGGCGTTTGAAAGTGTTACTTTCCGTGGCAAGAACTTTTGTTTTACTGGAATCCACCGAATGACCTGTGAGGTGGCAATGTTCACGAACAGCTGACAAGTTTGTAGAAAGATGTTCCTTTACTTGAGTTTCCAATAAACGAGACGTTTCGCCCACATAGTCTTTGTCACATTGTTCGCAATGGATATGATAGACTGTTCCACACTTTCTAAGATTTTCCGTTTTGTCCTTAACCCGAACTAGTTGTGATCTTAAGGAATTGAAAGGCTTGTGTACAAGAAAGTGTGGAACAGTCTATCATATCCATTGCGAACAATGTGACAAAGACTATGTGGGCGAAACGTCTCGTTTATTGGAAACTCGAGTAAAGGAACATCTTTCTACAAACTCGTCAGCTGTTCGTGAACATTGCCACCTCACAGGTCATTCGGTGGATTCCAGTAAAACAAAAGTTCTTGCCACGGAAAGTAACACTTTCAAACGCCGCATAAGGGAGGCAATTGAGATAAAATTACGTAAGCCCTCCTTGAACAGAGACAATGGGTTCGAATTAGCCAGAATCTATGACACTATCTTAGCTCCCTCGGGTCCATTATATAACCCTTCTTAACTTTCAAATTTACATTGTGGCTGACGAAGTTAGGTTGATCCAAACGAAATATTCCACTTTTTTAAGAGAGAAAATTGTTTAGCTCAAAGAAAGAGATGACATTCGGTCAGGATGGAGCACCGGCTCACACTTCAAAGGCAACTCAGACATGGTGTCAAAAGAATTTGCCAAACTTTATAGCCAAGGATGGCTGGCCAGTGAACTCTCCTGATCTCAATCCCATTGAGAACATCTGGAGTATTATTGACGAGACAGCGCACAAAGATCCAGCTCCCAAAACGATGAAAGAGCTGAAAAGGCGACTACGCTTTGCATGGAAAAATGTGACTCTTGACACGTTGAAGGAACTCGCACATTCTATGCCCAGGCGCTTAGAAAATGTCATTAAAAATAAAGGCGGGCATTCTGGTTACTAATAATTGAAATGATCGAATGAAAAATAGGCAAACAATAATATGCCTTATTTTTTAAATGTTACGTTAATAAATAATGAAACGTTAGAAAAAAACAAATGGGAACGAACTTTTGAAACACCCTGTATATGAACTTAACTAAACAAAATAAGAACTTGTAAGGGGCTACAATTAGCCTAAACTCGGGCTTGCAAAAAACAGTATTGTATCCCTAATTTAGCGCTAAACAAAAGAATGGAAAGAAGTCTGTCTTTCTTACATCGGACGCATTGCGCTTAGCTTGTGTTGGAGTCTATTTCTTTAGACCCCTATCAACATATATTCCTCTAAAATTACAAAATTGCTTTACAGCTCAACCATTGAGAACAATAATTATTAATAACACTTGTAAAAAATATTTCTAAAAGAACAAGAAAAAGAGAAACAGAAAAAAAAAATAGCCCGTGATATATACCACTAAAAGACATCGAACCCGGGTTAGCTGCGTCACAGGCAGGAACAATGACCTTTAGGCCACAGAGGTTTATCGTTATGCAATGTGATAAAAATAGTGTACTGGTTCCAAAAAAACTAAGCATACTTGTTTTCGCTTCGATGGATAATTGTTTGAGGAAGGAAACGCTTATCGAACGATGTAGGATTTTTTCACATAAATGTTAATGGACTCTCGGTGAAATGTGAGTAGAAAATTAACTAGCAGAGTTAAACTGTTTACAAATGCGTCAATCCAGGGTCATTTGAAACAAAAGAAAGGAACGTTTCTCAGACAGTTTCAAGTCACGCAAGTACATTTGTAAAAACTAATCGCTTATCATTCAAAAATTAAAGTCCAGAAATTGAGATATAGTGGGAAAATAGTAAATACACTAGTTACCTGTCAAAGTCTCAGGGGTGTGTGATATCCCGTACTTGAGTTATTCAACAAAATGTACGTCTCAATGGAGTGGATACGGGAACATGGCAGTCCATCTGGAGTTAAATTTTGGTCATGTTAAAAGCTCTCTTCTCGCAGTTGAACTTGCAAACATTCGTATAGACACTTCTCTTAACATATTAGTTGTTCAGACTTCAAACTTAAGACACAAGGTGAATCGATGTTTTCCGATACGTGACAACAGGCACTCGGCCGTGAAAGGTCAAACTCCCTTTGTCTGTAGTCTCTAATTTTTGGTGCTCCCCTCACGTCGCATCTCCTCACAACTTCGCATGCACACGTGTCTTTCACCCGCCCCACAATCATCGCCAAAATTAGAGACTACTCGCAGTCTACAAAATGTTCATCTCAATGAAGCAGACACGAACAGTCCATCTGGAGTTAAGTTTACTCATGTTAAAAGCTTTCTTCTCGTCGTTGAACTTGCAAACAGTCGCATAGACACTTCTCTTAACATATTGTTTGTTCAGACTTCAAAAGACACAAGGTGAATCAACATTTTCCGATACGTGACAACAGGCATCACTCAAGCTGTTGTGTAAAAATAGTTAGCACTTGCGCAGAAACGCTGGAAGTGAGCTTTGTGGATGAAACTCGACGACGAAGAAAAAGAAGAACCGTCGGTAATTTTAGACCCGGGCGACCCACGAGATGCGGGAAGCCCGAGTAAAAATGCATTCAACAACTATTGTCAGAAGTCTGTAAATATACTCATGGGTCAGTCTAATTCAAAATCACAACAAACTGAACAGCCACTACTTCAGCTTATGTTTACAGCTGCAGCATTCAATATTGAAAATCTTTTGAGGGATCTGCATTTTTTTAACTAACCATTGCATCACATGGAAAATGTTCTTTTACTTGCACTTGATGCAATGTACCAATCATTAAGCTTCAAACTTTCAATTCATACAAACACAACGAAGAAAAAAAATGAGAAGGATTGCTGGACATTCTTACTTGTCTAATTGTTTTTGTTATTCTGTTTGGCCATGGGCCCAATTTTTTGGCAACGCATCAGACAAATTTCAAGAAGCCATTTCTTGAAGCATATTATTCTGGACATTTCTATTATTTACAATGTCAGTTATTTTGTTTCCAACCAGTTTTGAAGAGACAATGTTCCAGGTCACCAAAATAAACTGAAATAAATATATTATGTCTTCATTCAAAAGGTTTTTTCACCCTTTTCAATTATGCTGTAGTCAATGTGATCAGCAAATGTTTAATTTTTTGGTTTTCTTTTTCTCTGGGTTACTTTCTTTCACTTTTTTTGTTCAAATTTTCTATTACAGTATGTGTTGTAGAGTTTTTGATGAAACAATTATTCTACTCAGGCTTGCTGGATATGAAATGATTTTTAAGCTAACTTGGCATGTTATTTTAATTATCACTTCATATCCAGCGTGCCCTCATAGAATAATAAATATTATTAAATAAACACCATGTGAATTTGTTTTAATTAAAATTTAAAAATTAATATACAATCATGGAAATTTGTCCTTAGACATTGATTTTCCCTGTTCCTTAATTAGATTAAACTCACTGTTTACATCTTGGAAAGTACCATGTCTGCAGACATAAATGTCTGGGCCCGGTTGTTCGAAAGCCGATTAACCCTAATCCAAGATTAAAACTTAACCAAGGAGTTTATTTCTCTATCCACAGATGTTGTTCAACGCTGACAACCTGCAAAAGTTTAGATTAGAGAACTTCAATCCTGAAAAGCAAAACAGCAGCAAAAGAAATTTTGATCCAAAAGTTAAAAACTGCAACCAAAGTTTACGCTAATCCTGGATTAAGTTAATCGGCTTTCGAACAACCGGGCCCTGGTGTGCAGATTTTTGTACAAATTAACAGCTTACTGATTTATTTAACAGTAACATTTCACTGGTGCCAATCTATTTGTCCAGGTTGAATTGAGCAAAAAACAACTGCAGAGATCAAAGGAGCTTGTGATCTTTCCAATAGCTGTCAGGCATACACTGTAATGGTCAGCTGCTGGCCACTGAATCCTGTTATTAATAACCAGGACTCACACAGAAAGAGCATCACATCATTTCCACAGATGCATATGGCAATATTAATTCATTTTACCTGGGTCTGTTGAGGAGCAAATCCCTGGAAACCATATGGCTGTTTGGGTTGAAATCCCCTCATAGGCTGTCCAGTAGTAGGCATTCCACTGAAGTTACCTTGAACAAGTTGAAAAAAGGTTAGAAAAGGTAAAAGTGCATTCAAATTGTAAATTATAGCTTGAAGTTCTCAAAGGATTTAAAACCATAATTGTCCACATACCATTCTTTCAACACAATAATATTTTATAATGCCAGTAATTCCTTTTACCAAAACCAAACTATTTACCATCTTTCAGTGCTTTCAATAAAATTTTACAAAGATGACTGCTAGTTTAATGTAAGAACTCATATTAAGCTCCTCTCCCCTTCTCCAGAGAATTTTCAAATGCTTCAGTTCAGAATTGCAGTCACTGAGAATATACCATTTCCTTATGAATTGTTTTACCTAACAAAAAAAAATTTTGATTAATGTAACATTTTGCTGAAATGAGCAATCACAGCCAGTGATCCATAACAGAATACTAGGCAAAAAGCTGGAATTCTGACTTAATTAATAAATTCTGTGCAACAGACATTTTTTTTGATAAATCATTTGCCACCTTTACCCCAGATAATCATAAATAAAGGGTTTTATGCAAAACTATCATCAGTGATGTTTTGGGTGTTAATTGCTCAAAAATAGCTGATTTCGTGCATACAGGCGTCTTTTGGTGTTGTAAATATTGCCCCAGGGGTTTCATTAGAAGCTGGCGACTGGTGAAAATCACCACCTACTTTGTCAGAATTTACCTCATACTGCCGCCTACTTTGTCCATATTTTCACTAAAATTATTTAAAAAATTCATCAGGTCACCGCCTACTTTAGTTAGCTCAAACAGCTTTTTCAAAACTTATTGAAAACCCTGTTGCCCTGTATTTTTCTCACTGTTTCACAAGACAAAACAAGACAAGACAAGACAACTTTATTATATTTTCCACAGGTAGTGAAAGCTAATTGAGGTGGGCCAGGATAAAGAAAAATGAATGAAATCTGGTAACCTCCGTTCAGAAGAAAAAGCAATCTAATACAAAAAAGGGTGAAGAAAAACTATGTAAGAGAAACACATATTGCATTAGTTCATGATTATTAAAATAGCAAAATCTAAGTAGCTGAGACAAAACAGGATTGGACAATAAGGATGTACAGCTACAAAGAGTATACTAGATTAACTTTTGATATGACAGATTCTAAATCTATATTTTCTAAAAAAATAAACAAATTGATTTCACACTTAATAAAGTTTTTCAAGAAAACAGGCCAAAAACACATTAATTCACCCAAAAAAGTCACTTAAATGATAGTTTTGTATTATAAAACCCTTCAATTGCAATGATAATGATAACCAGTTGGCTTTTTTTCACAAGTGTTGCAAAGGACCTGAAGGTTGGACTACTGCAAAACAAATCTAGCTAGTGGTCAGAGTAAAACTTGTGCCCAGGACCTCTGGGCCCCAGTCCAGCAACCTAACCACTCAACCACAGTGTTACATTTAAAAAAAGGCAAAAAAAGTAATACAGTAGAACCTCGACATGCCAAGGGACTGGGAAAACTGGTCTGTTATAATATCAAGGGTTTGTTATATCAAAAACCTTGTTATAATTAATTTTGTTGAAATACAACCAAAATGTCTGGGTAGTGCAACGTACATTGTAACACCAGTCACCAGTAAAGCTCAGTGTCATTTCTTCGTTTACTTTAAAGTAGGTGATGGAAAGCCTTCGCTACTTTGACCACCACACACATTTTATAACCCTTACTGTAATTATTTTATCTTGTAATCATCTGTTGTGACTATACTTTTCTTTCTATGTTAATTTTATCTATAGTAAATAGTGTGAAATAAATGAACCATGAATCATACCATTACAAAACCATAATTTTTGTAACAGTAAATTTTGTTTTGTAACAGTGTTAGTTGCACTAACCAGCATTTTGTGGATGTGAACGATTAAATAATACTTGAACTTTAATGTCTGTATGAAGCTCCAGGACACTGTACATAGCAACAGCACAGAAAAACAGTACTGTACAGCTGAAGACTGAGTTGTTCTCTTGTCATCGCTGTTGCTGTTCCGCATTCATCTTTTGTCATGTACATGTATTGATTTTGTGGTTCAATTTTATCTTTGGTTTAATTTATTCTCCCTTTAACTGTTTTATACTATTTATTATAATTTTATATTACCATAATTATCCAAATAAAAAGGAATAAAAACATTTAAACCAAGGATAAAATTGAACCACAACATAGACATTTATTCATTACATGTATATTGGGGTAGATTTTGTATTTGGGCTGAAGAATATCATTTGGTATACAGGGGAGCAGGGTTGGCGCAGTGGTGATTCCCTGACTCGGCGTTATATGTGGGCTGAGTTTGTTGGTTCTCTACTCTGCTCCGAGAGGTTTTTCTCTGGGTAGTCCGGTTTTGCACTCTCTTCAAAAACCAACATTTGATTTAATTTGATTTGATTTGAGATTTGTAATTAGTAGGTGAAGAGCCACCTCGTGGAAGTACTACTAATAAATCACTATTATTATTATTATTATTATTATTATTATTATTATTATTATTATTATTATTATTATTATTATTATTATTATACCGAGGACTTTATCATATACATGTAGAAGGTTGTTAAATCTACAGTGTAGGTTCTACTGTCAGTTCAAAAAGGAACTGTCATTGAGACAAACAAATTGTAACATTCTTCCTCACTGATTTCCCAAAAATTCAGTGTTGGTACCGCTGTCACTGTGCAAAATATATCTGCAAGGTTAATTATCAGTTGACCAGTTAGCTCAGTGGTAGAGCACCGGACTACCGTTCGGGAGGTCGCGGGTTCAAACCCGGCCGGACCAACACTCAGGGTCTTTAAATAAATGAGGAGAAAGTGCTGCCTTTGTAATGACATCTACAAAGGTTAGACTTTCTAGTCTTCTCGGATAAGGACGATAAACTGTAGGCCCCGTCTCACAACTCTTCATAATTCTCTGATTCTGTGGGACGTAAAAGAACCACTAGGGACGTAACAAAACTCTGGCAGTGACCACCCCTAGTGTCTGTCTTAATTTGATATTGACATTACGGGGGCACTCATAACTCAACTTCATTAATTGTAAACTGCGTTATAAGCAGTCTGGCAAAGTCCCCCGGCCAGTGTTGTAATGCGCATTTGAATATTGTATAGAAAATGCGCAATATAAATGTGATATATTATTATTATTATTATTATAATTACAGTACCGCTCTAAACTATCGCCCCATTGTAGCACATGGTAAAACCTTGTCTTTGCTGATGTTGTTTGCCGCGAATCCACCACGGGAATCACTGAAACCGAAACCACAACAATACCGAAAGCAACCGAAAGCCGCAGTGAATTTGCCACGGTAATGCCTTGGTAAAAGATTATAGTAACTAATTACTATTGTGAATGTATTGTTAAAATTTTGTCTCACATTGTACTCAGCGAACAAAACACTATGAAAACAAATAGAAGTTTTTACTTTGCAGAAAGCCGAGCGACGAGAGTCATTCCATGTAAATCTGAAAGTGTCTGATTTAAAAAATAAAACATCTCTTAGTTTGAATCACACTAACTTTCAAAGTTTCTCATAGGAAACTTAAAATAAAATGTTGCTCTTTATCCGCATTCTTCCATGATAAAGTGATGATTTGAAAACTTGTTTCGTTAGTTTGCTTTAATTTACAAGACAATCACTATTACAACTACAGTTGATTACTGAGTGTGAAGTTTTGCAAGAGTAACAACAATCGGTGTTTTATGAATTATCTGATAAGAATAGCATTTCCACGTGCGTTGAGATGGCAAAGTGAGAAAGATCCAGACAGCCATTGTGGGAATCCTCATGTGCTAGAAGCCTTTTCATGGTTGCTGTGTAAAAAAAGGCTTTGCTTTCATTCTCCAACTTTTACGTTTTGACTCAACCAGATGCTTGGGTAACAAATTTATCATGGTGCAAGGGTTCCTTTCGACAAACCGTATCACGCAATGAGAAGTACGATAATCATCTCCCATGAAATATGCCTCCAATGATTTTCAAGGTCAAAAGATTTTGGATCTTCGACAGTCTCTAAAAAATATAGCTAGTTTATTTCGTCTTTGTTCTGAGCAGCTACACATCGAGCAAAATAATTTCGAACCGCAAAATGCGCGTTGCATTACCATATGCAAATACGTAAATATCTTGTTTCAAGGTATGCAAATTTTTGGCGTGAACTCTCGATTCATCCAGCAAACAGATCATGGTATCTGTGTCCTTTAATAAAGTGATATGTGGCTGTTTTAAATGTACATGTAAGCATTTAGTGTGCAATTGCTTGTTTGTGTTCCTCGTAATTCGTTATTTTCCGTTCACTAAAATTTTATGTATCCCGACTGTTTACCTGTGAGCTAGCGAGGGAGCCCAGTGACAGAGATAATTAACGCAGTATTCGACAACACGTTCACAATCAAGTTTCCGCTTTTGAAGCTGTTCATATAGCGTTAACATTACACCAAGAAAATTAGCAAAAGTTATAAACTCGTTTTAGATTTTTTTCATTTGTTGATTGAAAAATAAGTCTAAAAGCATGTAAATATTTTATTCATGTTTGATGCCACCGAATCGTCGGAATCAAATCCCTCTGTAATGAACCAAAGTATAAGACTTAAGCTTAAATGAAAACGTTTTTCTGCACAAGTTTATTACTGCTTTAAAATATTATGTTCCCAAACACACATGTTTCACTTGTCCTTCCTTTCCTTAGCTAAACTACGTAAGTGTTCGTCCAATTGCCCACTTTGAATTTCTTCAAACAATGAACTATGACCTGTGTAAAATTTTCGACACCTCACTGTGAAAGTTTGCTCTTTGTCGCTGTGAAAAGACCGTAAGACAAAGCATAAAATAGCCTATTCAGTTCTGCCGCATCCTTTCATTACCACGAGTCTACTGCGGCATAAGTCACTGCAAAAAACCGAGGCAAAACCGAGGTTTTTGAATTGGTTAGACGAGGTTTTGCCTCGGTGGAACTGAGGCACAGAGCTGCAAATCCACCGAGGCAAAGTCACGGTAAATGGGGCGATAGTTTAGAGTGGTACTGTACAATAAAACTGAAGTGAAGTGAAGTGAAATAATTTCACTGATATTAAAGTACTCAAGTTATTATTAAATTATTTACAAGGTGGAGATAAGGAAAACAATTCCATACAGTATCACATCAGTCCATCCACAAATGGTTTCTTACGACTAATTTTAACTTCATTTGAATGATTCAAAGTAGATATCTCACAAAAGGTTATCGCTTTGACTTATAAAAACACAAGGCTGACACGGAAAAAAGCTACGACTAATATCAGTCATTTTGGTTTAACTTAGTCTAGAAGGATGACCGATTCGGGGTTCAAAAATATTAGAACGCTAATAGGATGGAAAATATCTCTTGTTTAGATCGGATATGCAAAATTAGCAAATAAGCTTCAGCTTAAACGACGAGCTGAGTAAGATGAGAGAAAGAGAAAAACTATATAAGCTTACTGATACAACCAATTTTGACGATGATAAATGTAAATGTTATCGATCCATTTATATAGAGTCGGACTGGCACAGTTTCACCTTCAACAACGGAAAAAGAATAAAATTTGGCTTAAGACTTAAGCTTTTTTCATGATTTGATCATTGCAAAGAGCGTCGGCACGGCGGTTATGGAATATCCCTCTTTCGATTCCTCAATAGACTTACCTCGATTTTGAGTTGAAACATTTGCCTTGGGTTATTCAAGTTATTGAAGGCCATTTCTCAGCTTTAGCGAAAACAACCTTTTGCTATTGTATAAAGCGGAAAACAGTTCCGTACGACGACGGACACACGATACAGTTGTCTGCCAT
>JAEMWC010001265.1:207500-208944 GCA_016490735.1 Pachyseris speciosa | reverse complement strand
AACTTTGCTAAGTTTAACTACGTTTCAGTGTCTATTTTGGAATGTTTTCTTTAATGTACTGTGAGCCTGACAACCTGAAATGGTAATTACGCAGCACAATTGTCACTTCATATATAACAGGACGCTTGCAATTTTCTTTTTATCTTTTTTGACATGTTTAAAAGTTGCGTGAACACAGCATAACAGCATACTTTATTACGTTCCAACTAACCTGCTGAGTAAACTTCTATTATCGAGAAATACGAAATACGACTGAAATCCCATTGAATCAAAAGGGTCATTACACTCAAACAGGTTTGTTTCTTTCTGATGAAGAAACTGATTTCCGTCCTTTATCGTTGCTGTTTTTTTTCTTTTTAATAGAACCTTTTATCTTATATGCTATTTAGTGATTGTGTCAGAACTAGCCGCCTTTTCCCCAGAAATGAGGACAAATAACCCCACGTGCTGTGCTTCATTTACAACCTGTGGAGCAGGAATCGAGTTTCAATTAATGTCGTGAAATGAGATGTTGTTTTTACGGCTTTTACCCTACTGAACAAAACCATCTCCTCTTTTGAAGTGTATCTCAAATTAAAGATGCGTCCAGATATCGAACGTCTTTGCAGTGAAACTTCAAATCGCATGCTTTTCAGTAGACAATACCTAGGGGAGGAGTCTGCTAAAGTGGAGAGGCCAGAATGTTACAGGTTCTGAGCAAATTTCAAACCAATCAACGAGCTGGTTACAGCCACGAGCGATAAAGGAGGCGCTGGGCGTTTTATAATTCGATAATTTTTTTAACTTATAGCGTCTGATCAATAACTAAGTTTTCAGTAACGAAGACTAAGCAAAGCAGCTTTTCAGAACGATCTCCGGAAATCTTCCGGAAATCTTCCGGAAATCTTTCGAAAATTGACGAAGAAAGGCTTTAAACGAAAGCTCTTTGCGCTGCTAACATTTGTGGCTTTTTCAGCAATTAACAAACCATTCAGTTCTCCGATTAATACATTTTCCGTATAATAAAGAGTAAAAAAAAAATGGCAACAGGCACCTTGCCGAAACGCCATGCGGGGTGACAAGCGTGTTTTAAACACGATCCGTGCGTCTCGCACCTCCACTTTTGTCGGTGCCATATTCAGCAGCAAATTGAAGTGCTGTCTACTGTCGCAACACGCCTGCGCATGCCTGTTTTCCAAGTCCATGTGGATGGCTACAGCTGTGCGCTGCTCTTGACAAGCTTTATTATTTCAATTTTTCTTCAATTTTCTCATTAACGAAAGGATTGCAATATGGAGCTGGTCATCTCACCGACTTTTTAATGCCACGTCATTTAAATTTCAGTGATTCTTTTTCTCTACAGTTCATTGCGTGTTCACAAACAACCACAAACATACCACAAGTTCGACATAAAAGGGGCTTCTTTTAAATATCAACCTGTTATGATTCACACTGTTTTGTTGTT
>JAEMWC010001265.1:122500-200000 GCA_016490735.1 Pachyseris speciosa | reverse complement strand
GTATGCTTATTCAAATTCAATACGGTATTCTACCTTGACCGACTTTATTCACCTTTAACTTACGTCGTTTGTTCCCTCTCTGAAACGTCGCAACACTGCATCTTTTGCCTTCCGGTAAATAGCCACCCAAGTGTTTCTCATTTCTGTGTTGAAGCCCGCGTATATAAACACGTTGACGCAAGCGTTAGCGTACGCCATAGTCACAGTAACCTTGACAATGGCGAGAGGGGTGCATGTTGGACAGCCCAACAAACTGATGATGTCAATCACTGTGATTGGCGTCGTCAAGAGCACAAAGATACCAACGATGATCAGGACAACTTTCGTTGCCCGACGTTCTTTCTGACTCTCGCGAGGCTGAGGCATTAGCGCTCGGGAGTTAGTTGGGTTGGTGTCGGTAGATGATCGGATTGTAACAAGGGGAATAGAAAATGGCTTCTCCAGAATTGATCCTTGGCATTGGTTAACGTTTAGTATCTGGCGAATCTGTCTTCTTGTAGTTTTTAGTATGAAGTAGTTGGTAACCGCGAGGATTGTAATGACAGCTAAATTGACGATAGAAAATAACATGAACAAATACTCTGTCCTGAGGGTGGTGGAGTACAAGCAAATGTCGGTGACTTCAGAGGCCTCGGAGGCTCCCCACCCCATTACGGGCAGAAAAGCGATAATGAACATCAGCAGCCATGATGCTCCGATAATAACAGCTACTTTCCAAGGTACAGCTAGGGTGGGGTATAGGAAAGGCCGTCTTAACGCCAAGTATCGATCAAGACTTATTAGCGTCAGGTTAAAGTTTGACGCGCCAAAAAGAAACACTGTCAATGGTATAACAACAAGGCATGGAATCACCGGACTGTTGTCTGTTTGATTGAGTTGATCAGCGAGGCGAAGCGGCATAGCAACAGCTCCTTGAAGCATGTCAGCCACAGCCAGGTTAAGGAAAAGAAAATTACAAATCGTGCGAAGCCTTCTGTTCCACAATATCGCCAAGATGACCAGGAAATTGCCAATAACAGCAACAACGGAGACAGTGACCATGAAATAAGAGGTCAAAATAGTTTCAAGCGAGTACGAGGCCATTTCCAGGAGAAAGGTCAGAGATCAGCCAAAGTAACTTACATTTTGTCTTTTCTTCTTCGCAAATCGTAGAAGCAGGAGATGTTTGAAGTTGGAAAATTTTTGTCTCCATAGGTCAGAAACTGATTCTATGTTATGCTTTTCCATAGCACAAAGAAAGGCATACCTTTTTCTTCTCTCGATTTCCAGATAACTCGCATATTACTTTGTAGGCCACGACACGGCGTGGACGATATTTGCGAAATAAACTTTCAGCTGTACTGTGTGATCACAAAAGCGGTGAAAGATAAGAGCCGGAAAAGGAGAAAGTACATGAACAGATGTACATAATTGTTTTGTATTATTCTCTGACCAACACCTCCTTGAAAAAGCTTTTCATTAATCTTGGACCAAGGCAAATGAACGCAATTAAACTAACTTAATCACTTGTGGATGTCCTGGCTGACAGGGAAATACAAAGAGGTTATCAGTCAGTGGAACATTATGCAACTTGTCAAGGTATTTGTGTGAGTAAGCCTTCAGTTTTTAAGTGTTATTCTTTTTGTTTCTTTTCTTTCCTTTTTTGTCTGCATTTTCGTTTTTGATACGCGCCATATGTACTCACAATTGCCTTTTGCTACAAACTGACATATTGGCGATATTGGTTCCCCTGTTCTGTTATGGACACTGTTCATGCTTGCTTAATGGCTGGTGTTGACATCGGCACGTTCGCTTTCTGATAACAATTGGAACCAAACTAAGCACAGTTTAATTCTAAGCTAATACAAGCGTAGCTCAAACAAAAAGCTTAAGGTGATACCTTCAACATAAGATGAAAGGAAATCATTTTATGACGTCACAACAAAAGGATCAAGTACTTAAAGAAAAAGAATTGTTGTAAAAATTGGCAACAAGTTGGAATGGACTTTCACAATAAAAATGATAAATTTTCAAAATTGGTTTCTAGACTGAATAAGGCTTCTTTCAGTTGAGTAGTGTGTATTATAAAGGTGTTTTGAGCGACACAAATCATTGTTACAATTTCATGACTGTTGAGTCCGACTTGTACAAAAGACGACTAACATAAGTGTGAGAAAAAGAAAACACCATGACATAAAAAACAGAAACGCAGAAACAACCACAAAATCAAAATGTTTAGATCAAGAGAAATTATCTTCAGTTTTGCGTTTCCAATTTCGACACGTACTGACAATAATAACAAAGTGTATGAAAAGAGACCGTCACGTCCTAACCAAAGAGGCAAAGACAGAAGTAAATAAGTAGTTCTATGTACTCTTGTACCTGCTGGTTTGAATAAAACTAACTGAGCAGCACACTAAGCTCTCTACTTTACTCCTTTGTTTCCACGGGCCGACTCTTGTTGGCTGCCACTTTGAACAGTATCACGGACCTTCTTCATTTTTCTTTTGAGCTATATTTTTATTCCCATGTGTATTGATCAAAATTCTTGTGAATTTTCTTCCATGACCGTCTCGAGTTTCTCTTTTACACTCTCAGCTAATGACGCTACAATTAACATGCGATCAGTTGTTATTACATGCAAATGAAAATGACGTTGTCTGATTGAACTGCCTACATTTCGGCGCGAAAACGTTTCAAAATTGCAAAAAAGAAAAGGAAATTTAAGGACTGAAAGTTCAAGACAGTGCCTTTTTAAAAAAAAAATATTACAATCAATAATGTTTGGAAATAATACTGTGGAAACGCTTATACAAAATTGATGCTGGAATGATAATTATAATTACAAGGTCCTTGAGAATAAAATCCACTGAGCAGTATTTAATTGTAGTGCTTTAGGTTGCGTTCCTTTAGACCAATCTAAATCGTGATTTTGCCATCGAAAATTCAATTTTCCGTTTCATTAAGGACTAAACCAATCTTACATTGCAATCTGAACGATTCACCTCCGCACTTGAATCATTCAGGTAGGTATCTCGATCTGGGTTTAGATTTTTGTTCCTTTTAGCGAAACTGGGGCGCTTTCTTTTTGCATGGAAAAACCGGTTGTTCCGGTGGTAAATCAGATGGAACAGACTTTTCCAATGGAAATTTTTTGGAAAAAAGAAATACCTTCTGAGGTATTCCCCTTTTCTCGGTTTTACCGGAATGACCGAAAAATCCTGTACCATCTGCGGCATCCCACTAGTTCCATGCTCCTTGATTAATTAAACGCGCGGTATGGTGGTATTTTGGTCTATACCGTCTCTTAAAGAGTGACTCAGTGCAAAAGGAACACGTTCGTCCCGTTCCGTTTTGATTGAGACAAATTTGACCTGTTCCTTTTATCCGAAAATTCTCACCGGTTTTTCCACTCAAATGGAAAGCGCCCTTGGTTTCCGATCGCAAAGCATATGTTCACCACTCGATTAATCATGGCGGGTCAAAATATGAGCTTTCAGGTCAGCAACATTTCTGTACGTTTTCTTATACTCCTCATAAAAATAAGCAATTCATCCATCTTGGCCTTGCTTCTGTAGTTTCATCTGGGGGAGCAGGGTTGGCGCAGTGGCGAGAGCGCTCGTCTTCCACCAATGTGGTCCGGGTTCGATTCGCGGACTCGGCGTCATATATGGCCGGGTTTGTTGGTTCTCTACTCTGGTCTGATAGGTTTTCCCCTCTCCCCAAAAACCAACATTTGATTAATTTGAGATTTGCACTTAGATTGCTGCACACCAGTTGATACTGATGGGTCTTTCCAGGATAAATAAAGTTTATTATAATTATTATTAAAGGGGATTCATTGTGATCTTGTTCTCCTTCCTTGCTACCTTAGCTTGTCATCCATTTTCAGAGTGCCCTTAAAACCAATCCAGTCCAGCTTCAAATGTGTACGACACCATTAAGTAGCAATTGTAAAGAGAGCTTGTGAAGAACAGAAACAGCATCCAGCGGGACCGACGCTTGGAATTTAACATGTTTCGAATAGCCTTTCTGTTAAATGCCTGGATCTGGATTTTACCCTGGGTCAGCTGCACGAAGCCCACACCAGACTCAAAATTCTGAATAGCCATTCCATCAAGCTCAGTGACAGTTACTTCATATAATTCGTTTTCAGTTTCCTGACTGTCGAGGACAGGTTGCTTCAAAACAAAAGGAAAAGATTTTCGGTGCACCCATTCATGTTGGTAGTAAATAAATAAAAACATCAAACAAGCGATAAAGAAACCAAGAGGAAAGTACTCAAAGGAAGAGTACTTTGATGCAGCTCTTGTTGCGGCCATAAAACCGAATAAACTTGCAAACCACACCAACCGCGCAAGGCAATAGCAGAAAGGAAAGTCGATATAGATAGGAAGCTTTTCATTCGGAAAGAACGGCCTGCTTTCCTTGATATAATGGTTTGTTGATGCATGAGATGAATATCCGGAGTTTACAAAGAGGCCAGTGGACTGCACAGTAATCTGTGTGGACCGAACTTGCGCGACTCCAGTTCCCTGTACACACACATCATCGAGGGGGACTGGTTCAACCTGAGGAACATGAGATGATACCAGTAACAAAGATTTAATGACAAAGTGAAACATCAGACTGTTTGAAAGTTTCATTTTCCAGTATCTACGTCAACATCTTCCTTGGAGTGTTGTTTTACGTATTATTATTATTATTATTATTATTATTTATTATTATTATTATTATTGTCACTAGATCTTTACGGAAGGAAAGTTTCCGTCAGGAAGAAGTAGACAGGCTTTTTAAGGCGGGATTTAACCTGAACACCGCTTTTTCGTCGCTTAAAATGGATTTAACGTTAACATCTCGTTCGCGTTTCAAGCAATTCTACGCTCATCTCACGAAGCTATGTTGTGAAATATTTTGTGAATTTTTTTTGTGATTTTTGGGTATATTTTGGAAGAGATAATTTTTCTCAAAGGATTAGTTAAATTGAGGGCCGGAAATAGGAAATATTGAAAATTTCATGAAAGTGTACAATTGGAATTTGAAGTTAGGAATTGGCAGACGAACACCAAACAGTTCCCCCAGCAACCTGCAGTGCCCTTGTGGGGTGTCAACTGTCCAGGCTGGTGGTGTTTCAAATGACACTTTCCCCCATTTCAATCCCTTCTTCAAACTCCTTAAAATGTCACTCAAATTCACCTGTACCCCCACTTTAAGAGAATAGATTTACCCACAATATTAAGTATGGTCTCTCAGGATACGGAGTACTCCATGCATACTCCCGTCAGACATCACAGGGTGACGAAGCCCTTTCATTTTTCGCGTTTCATCAACCATTTCACTAAGTGGAGGAAACAAGAGTTGTTCGCTACCCAACTTTTCCGGCTTGATCGAAGGGGAGATAAGAGGGGATGTTTCTGTGAAAAATCAGAAACACGAATTTTGTGTCCGCAACAAATGTTGCGCTCGTAGGCAAACAGGGAAACATTTGTCTATTCAACAATTAATGTCCTAGTTTGCCAGGGCATATACGCGTGCACTGAGCCGAAATTGTTCATTAAAATGATTTAACCGGAAGCCTGGCGATATTGCGAAGCCCTCTTCGAAAGCGAAAGTTAAATGCCATGCTTTTTAACGCTGGAATGAGAAAGTTGATATCCCACTGAATAACAGAAACTGAATTAGCAACAGACTTAAGCAAACATCAGAAGTTTCGGTTGTGTCACTAGAGCATTAAAATGCCGAGGATTTCAGTAACAATCCTTTCATATACGCACTATGAACATTTAAATCTGGATGATTCCATTTCACATCCCCTCTTCCGAATTTTGGGTGAAAACGATGCAAAAGGCGATAAAAAGTATGTCTCTCTTACGAAACTCAAAATGAGCAGCGCAAGACGGAAGAAGATTAACGAGCAATAAACAGTAGGGAGAGAAAAACATTGTAATACAAATGAAATTACCTCATTAGTTTTGTTATCGGAAGTAGAATGAGTAGAAGAACTCGCTGGCGAGTCCTCAAAAGTAGCCTGTTCTTCTTGAGTCATCATGAACGATATGGGTGTGCTGATGATTCGCAAAGTAATACGTAACTGACAGCTGGCGAGGGACTTGGTTCTTATAAATATGCTTGCATGGGTGAGGCCGCTGGCAGACAGAGGGCGACGATCAGAACAGAAATAACTTTCCGAGAATTGTTATCGACCTGAGCTTGTAATAACCCTAAAATAAATCTTTTTATTCTTCCTCTGTTTTGCCGTTTTACGCTACCCAAATTAAAACCAAAGTCTTTGATAAGAAACGGCAGAGAAGCTATCCTATTTAAAAGCACTGACATCATAGACGAGAGACAAAAATTCTCATAGCTTTACGATGTACATAAAAATGATAATATATGAAAGTCAAACCTTGAAATAATTGGAACACATTCGAATGTAGGGTGCTCTAATTTTACGCATAACTGACTCTTTACTGAACATCTCTCAAGACCTCTCAAGTGTGCTTCCATCCTTTTTGCGTCACGGTACATTGTTTCTTTGTACAAAACTTGAAGAAACAATAGCTTCAAAGCTACATAAACATAATTAGATCTACTTAGAAACATGGCTAATAGCTGCAACAAACACATTTTGGCTCATATCTGCTGCACGGGGGGGGGGGGGGGGGGAGTGTGAAGTAATAATAATAATAACCCTTATTTACCCTCGGTAGTATTTATAGCACAAAGGCTAGTGGGGCCGAGCAAATACAGAAACAAACAAAGTCAAATTAAATCAACTGAACTGAAATCAAATCAAATGTTGGTTTTTGGAAAGGAGGGGACAACCGGAGTACCCGGAGAAAAACCTCCCGGAGTAGAGTAGAGAACCAACAAACTCAGCCCACTTATGCAAACCCTGCTCCCCCTACGCCAACCCTGCTCCCCAGTAAAATAATTATACTGGACTATACTTCTCCCCGTGCAGCACTATAGCTGCATTTAAAAAATAACAAACTATATCATTAGTTTCAGTTTGAAGTTTAGCGAAAGACTAATTCACCATGCTTGCTTTCGTCAGGAATTTTGTGACGAGACTATTCCTTGACCTTCAAGAGATGCTGCACAATATTTTTAAATCAAGGAATGCACAGTAATGCAGATTATGTTATAAAGTGAAGCGACGAGGAAAAGACAAAGCAGTATACGTGACGTGCTTTTAGCTTTATCCATGATTTGAAACGCAGCTGGGTGGAAAACTTGGAATTTGACTTTTCCATGCGCGGTACGAAGGAGGCCAATTTCTGCATTGTCCGTTGAAATTGCCATCATTTCCAGTTCAGCGTATGTAATCTCATACAAAGCGTTCAGTGTTTCCAGATCATTAATGATCTTCTGCTTCTTGACGATTGGGAGTGACAAGCGGTTGACCCATTCGTTCTGACAGTAGACAGCAACAAAGGGTAAATCAAGGATGAGCCAAACTATTGCTCCGTACAGACTAGCAGCTCCAGCAAAACTGAAAACAAAAATCAGCACAATGAACCATAACGGAGGCACACGGTAAATCGGCAACACTGCGCTTGGATAGAACACTCTAGTCTCCTCGATGAAGATGTTCGTGTAGCGATGCACCGCGGTTCTTGGCATAACCACCTTATTGCCCAGACTTGCTATCTTGGTTTCCCTTATCTTGTACAACTCAGCAGCGCTTGCAGGCATTTTATTGCACCTACAGCAAAATAAACTGAAATTCACAAAACAAATCCAACGTACTGTAAGATTGAAGCGTTCACTTAGTTGTATCAAGGAACTATACCTTCTCCAACCGCAAAACAAAACTTATCCTCTCAAGGTTCCCAGCTTCACAGCAACAATACGTAATCGATTTCCATAAAACAAGTATGAATTACAGGACGTTTTGCTGTCTTATGGTGAATAATGTGTGGAAAACTGAGTTACCGAGGAATGCTTGACAGTTTGTGTGGATCAGTAAAGTCCTTCTGGGAAAATAGTAACGTGAGTTCCAACTTCCGGCTTTCTGTCTCAAGGACTACTGCCATGGTTGCCAAAATTCGAAATGGTAATTGAATTGCGTAAATCTCCATAAGAGGTGCGGCGGGACAGTGACAACTAACAAATGCTGTTTGAGTGATTTATTATATTTCAGTTCTCCTGCAAATTTGGACTATTACTTCCCGGGGGTGTGTGTGTGTGTGTGGGGGGGGGGGGTGAGGGGTATTTTCCGAAAAATTGGGTAAGGTGTGCGGCCCGCTTCCTGAAACCCTTACCCTATTTCAGGCAAAAATTGTCTGCGAATTTCAGACCTGATCAAAACTTCGATACCCTTTTTCAGACCTACTCCACGTACACGGCTGGCGAAAACATAATTTGACAAGGGCTGTTGTTGATGGACTTATCGCCAAATGGTAGCTTCTTCTAAAACAAAAAAGACATACCAATTCAAGAGTAGAGTGCACAAACCATACCCTATTTCAGAATCAAACGGCTAAGAAACCATACCCTTTGGGGCCGCACATACCTATATAGCCTATATAAAGGGAGAATCCTCCACCTGGGTATTACTTTCACTTTTACATAACACAGCGAACGAAGAAACAAACTGGAGGGAAACAATAACTGTTTAATATGCCTTAGAATGATGGTGATAGGAAATTTAACTAAATAACAAGAGGCTACAATTAGCCTAAACCCGGGCTTGCACAAAACAGTATTGTATCCCTAACTTAGTGCTAAACAAAAGAATAGAGGGAAGTCTGTCTTTCTTACATCGGACGCATTGTGTTTAGCTTGTGTTGGAGTCTATTTCTTTAGACCCCTATCAACATATATTCCTCTAAAATACAGCTCAACCATTGAGAACAATAATTATAACACTTGTAAAAAATATTTCTAAAAGAACAAGAAAAAGAGAAACAGAAAAAATAAAGCCCGTGATATATACCACTAACAGACATCGAACCCGGGTTAGCTGCGTCACAGGCAGGAACAATGACTTTTAGGCCACAGAGGTTTATCATTATGCAAGGTGATAAAAATAGTGTATTGATTCCAAAAAAAAAACTAAGCACACTTGTTTTCGCTTCGATTGATAATTGTTTGAGAAAGGAAACGTTTATCGAACGATGTAGGATTTTTTCGCATAAATGTGAATGGAGTCTCGGTGAAATGTGAGTAGAAAATTAATTAGCAGAGTGAAACTGTTTACAAATACGTCAATCCAGGGTCATTTGAAACACAAGAAAGGAACGTTTCTGGACAGTTTCAAGGGACGCTAGTACATTTGTAAAAACTAATCGCTTATCATTCAAAAATTAAAGTCCAGAAATTAAAATAGTAAATTAACTACCTGTCAAAGTCTCAGGGGTGTGTGATATACCGTACTTGAGTTATTCAACAAAATGTACATCTCAATGGAGCGGATACGGGGAACACGGCAGTCTATCTGGAGTTAAATTTTGGTCATGTTAACAGCTTTCTTCTCGCTGTTGAACTTGCAAACATTCGTATAGACACTTCTCTTAACATATTAGTTGTTCAGACTTCAAAGACACAAGGTGAATCGACGTTTTCCGATACGTGACAACAAGTATCATTCTTGCTGCTGATATGAGATTTATACTTCCGAATCACTCGGCCGTGAAAGGTCAAACTCCCTTTGTCTGTAGTCTCTAATTTTTGGCGCTCCCCTCGCGTCGAGTCTCCTCGCAACTTCGCGCGCGCACGTGTCTTTCGCCAGCCCCATAATCCATCGCCAAAATTAGAGACTACTCGCAGTCTACTGAAGCAGACACGAGGAAACACGGCAGTCCATCTGGAGTTAAGTTTACTCATGTTGAAAGCTTTCTTCTCGCCGTTGAACTTGCAATCATTCGCATAGACACTTCTCTTAACATATTAGGATATACCTCACAAATTAATGTGATTTGGTAAGCTGAAGCCACTCTAAAGGCACTAAGGCCACATGGTAGCGGGCATTACCCCTTAAATCTACCAAAGCAAAGATTGAGCCCAAGCATTAGCAGCCATGGACAGCTGTTTCGGCCTTGTTAGGCCTCATCAGCATGGCATAGCTAATGCTCAGGCTAAAGTACCCACATATCCATAAAACAAGCAGTGAAAACGTGAAGCTTGTGGGATGTGGCTGGAGTGACAAGGATATACCTCACAAATTAATGTGATTTGGTAAGCTGAAGCCACTCTAAAGGCACTAAGGCCACATGGTAGCGGGCATTACCCCTTAAATCTACCAAAGCAAAGATTGAGCCCAAGCATTAGCAGCCATGGACAGCTGTTTCGGCCTTGTTAGGCCTCATCAGCATGGCATAGCTAATGCTCAGGCTAAAGTACCCACATATCCATAAAACAAGCAGTGAAAACGTGAAGCTTGTGGGATGTGGCTGGAGTGACAAGGATATACCTCACAAATTAATGTGATTTGGTAAGCATTTGGACATGTTATTACGGAGAAGCTTTTAATGCGTATTCCTCAGGATGTCCCTTTTGCTTCCGGTCAATATCTGGCTCATTTGACTACTCTTGCTGATGAGAGACTTGCTTATTTAAAGCGTATTGAGAAGAAAGTTAAAGCTAATTCTACTAAGAGATGAACCTTGCCGTGTTTTTTCTTTGATATGGGTTGACTGATTGATGTATTTTTGAATTTTGCGTGCGGCTTTGTTTTCGTCTTTGTTTGTATTTTAATGTGTTTTTATCTGTGAATAAATTTTCTTATACAACCGAAACAGCTGTCCATGGCTGCTAATGCTTGGGCTCAATCTTTGCTTTGGTAGATTTAAGGGGTAATGCCCGCTACCATGTGGCCTTAGTGCCTTTAGAGTGGCTTCAGCTTACCAAATCACATTAATTCCTTGTCACTCCAGCCACATCCCACAAGCTTCACGTTTTCACTGCTCGTTTTATGGATATGTGGGTACTTGAGCCTGAGCATTAGCTATGCCATGCTGATGAGGCCTAACAAGGCCGAAACAGCTGTCCATGGCTGCTAATGCTTGGGCTCAATCTTTGCTTTGGTAGATTTAAGGGGTAATGCCCGCTACCATGTGGCCTTAGTGCCTTTAGAGTGGCTTCAGCTTACCAAATCACATTAATTTGTGAGGTATATCCTTGTCACTCCAGCCACATCCCACAAGCTTCACGTTTTCACTCTCTTAACATATTGTTTGTTCAGACTTCAAAAGACACAAGGTGAATCGACATTTTCCGATACGTGACAACAGGCATCACTCTGTTAAAAATAGTTAGCGCTTGCGCAGAAACGCCGGAAGTGCACTTTGTGGATGATACTCGACGAAAAAGAAGAACCGTCGGTAATCTTAGACCCGGGCGCCGAGCGAGACGCGCGCAGCCCGGGTTATTATAGGGTACCAGATAAAAACAACTCTAATATTTTAATTTCAACTTCGAAAGGTCCGAGTGCACAGAAACACGGCACGTGTGATTTCACAACACATGCTACCATGGTGACAAGCCGGCGGTATCGTACACATTTATTTCTAATTTACCTTTTACGATCGAAAGTGATCGTTGCATGTTTCTTGTTATTTTACTTTGGTTTAAAGAGGAACATAGTGCGTTATTGTCGTTTCAAAATTTCGCTGTCAAGTAAAATACCTTGACAGGGAAAGAGAATACGGCCAGCACGAGATAATCGACAAACTGATATTCAATATATTTTACTCATGGAAAAGTCTGTCCTAGGAAGTATGGCCAATGAGTGTTGCATTATATGCTTATAACTACATCGGTTGCCGGCAGTGAGCATACGCACCGTTTCTCGTTTTCACAATTCTATGCCGGGGTCAAGGATCGCGTTATGTATATCGACATATTTATACTGGGGTGGGTAACAGGAGAATTTTTAGTGTATTATTTAGTTCAGCCTGTTAGCTCTACATCGTTCATTGCTGTAATCAAAAGATATCAAATCTTTAAATCTTCATGAAATGTTTTATCATTAATGACCGTAAGTGATCAACATAAGTTCTCCAGGTGTACCATACGTTGTAGCAATGGCGAGAAAACCAAAACGACCTTAATTCACCCTTTCGTCATCACGAATACACGACTGAGAACCACCCCTGTTAGGCTCATTGTTCAATTTCAGCGGGGACAATACTGTGTCAATGACCCTTACACTAATCATAAACGGAGGATAGCTGTCGACTGCTTGGTCTTTGCTATTGATGGTTGTTGCTAAAATTAACGAACAAGTCATCAATTGTCGTCGTTGAATGCTCGACAATTCCCCGTTGCCCTAAAATTCCCGCTCGGACTTGACAGAATCATCTGTGAACTGACTGATCCTCATGACGGAGCTGTCAACACAACCTTCCCGCGTGCCAATACCGCAGACTGGAAGGTGTGTGTCAGCTGGTTGAAAACAACGAAAGTTTCCGTCTTCCCGAAGGCGAACGAGGAGGAGTGTGATAGTCAGAAATTTCAGACCCCGAAGATCTCCGAGTGAACCACGAAAATTTTCGAAGTACAGATTGCGATTTAGTCTCTTCAACATCGTCATTCTTGTGAAGAATAGCGTCCGCGGCGCTTTTGAACACTTCCTTTACATTCCAGCGGGTTTTGGCGCAACATTCAACATAGTCACGTGCCATTACTGACTGCGCAACAGAAACAGCCTGGAAACAAAACATTAGAAAAAAGCTTGATAAATACCCGCTAGCTAGCTTTGGGCGGAAAAGATGATAGCCTGGGATGAAGAGCGGTGCAAGTTATTGTGGTATTATTAGGGGATTCGAAGCACAGAAACTCCGCGGATCTAAAAATTTGGAGAATGTAAACAAAGTACAATTTTCTCCTGTTTGTGTTTACCTTAACTTTGCCCACAAACAATCCCACAATCCCTCGCGCGCCACTGTCGATCCCGGTCTTTTAGAAAGTAAGCTATCGGCCTTATTCACGATAGCCGTTATGTTGGCTCTCGTATTATCATAGAAATAAACTACTTACTTGTCAGAGTGTGAAAAAAACCTACCGTTTTTAATCGTACTTTAGTCACTACAGATGAATTTTTGTTACACATATCTGATGCTAACAGGTGATGAAGTAAGAAACTTGAACACTTAGATGACGTTGTTCTTGTTAAAAATGAATAGATTAAACAGTTAAGAAGTCAAACTATTTTGTGTAGTTCAAACATAGCTTTGAGAAAGTTTATTGAAATTATGATTATTATGCAAGTTCTCCTCTCTCCAGTGACGGCCCCACCCACTCCCCTCCCCTCCCCTCTCCTCCCCTCCCCTCCCCTGGCCGATCACGGGACTAATTTGCATGAGAATAAGAACACATCATATTAGGTTTATTCATTCCATCTGTTAAGTCGCTACTCTGAAATCATATAACATGTTAATGTAAGAAAGATCGTAACGTACCTTAACTCTACTGACGCTATCACTTTCTTCCGACTCTTGCCCGGGGACAGTCAGATTATACTGAAGTGCAGAGTCAGTACGCAGGTCATTCTTGCAGCCAATCAACAAGTAAGGTACTCCTGGGCACGCGTCACTAATTTCAGGGACCCACTGTAAAATATACGATAAGGAGACTGGGTGACAAGCTTAACAAACTGCATTGGTCGTAAGCTTTAGAAAGTGACGAGGTAACAAATTCAAGATTAACACTAAGTGACGAGTGATCACGTGCATGAGCGAATTTAAGATTTGGTGACGAGGGGTATTAATTATGGTCATATAGTAGTGCATAGGAAAAGAACTTGGAACTTAGAACTTGGAAAAAGTCAAGGATTTTTTTCCTCATAATCAGACGGCTAATAAACCTACTCGCCAATTTGGGCTGTGATAAATGTTTTTTAAGACTTCATTCCAAAAATACAACATGATAGAAATGTATGGAACCCCAAATAGAAACTCGAAAAAAATCCGAGTTCCAGATGGGAACTCGGATTTTTTTCGAGTTTCTATTTGGGGTTCCATACATTTCTATCATGTTGTATTCCAAAACTCCCAACAGAAAAAAGGATGACCAAAGGTTCCACAGGCCCACTGGAAAGAATAAAAAAATGAACAATAAACGATAAGTCTGAAAGAAACTTTCAACAAAAAACATTTCAAGGTTTACGTGTGGTACAAAACAACCTCGTCCCCAGGGCTTTTCTCCGCCGAGGGAGGGGAGGAGAAAATCCCTGGGAACGAGGTTGAATACAAAAGCGATCGAGCCATAAAAAGAACATTTGACGTAATACTCTGCTCTTTGGGGCGTAAAAGTGGACATTTGCTGGAAGACAGTTAAGTTAACATGATAAAAGTTAAAGGCTGCGCACTGATCCTGAAGAGTTGCAAATGAGCTGCTATGTACCTTGTTGATCACATTTTGCAAAGATGGCGGATGACCAATGTCAAAACAGACAAGTATAACATCAGAGTCCCGGTATAACTCTCTTCTTATGCTCTCGTAATCATCTAGGCCTGGTGAGAAATTTTCAACATGCAAAATGCGTATTACAATTAATTCTACTGGGCGGCATTTTTTGATTTGTTCCTGGGTTTGAACATAAAATATACGACTTATTACAAATCATAATTGCTTGAATTAGCAAGTTTCCTTACCAGATATCTCCCACAGCATCAGCTCTAGTCTGCTTCCCTGTGTTATGATGTCTGCAACACATTCGTCAAATACACAAGTTTCTTCTGCCTACACGGAAGAAATGAAACACGGGATCGTCACCGACGATTTTTTACTGCTACAGCTAATAAACTGAGTTCAAGTCGTTTTTAAAGTTTAAGATTGAATCAAATAAAACCTTTCCTGTGGTGCTTTTTATTATGCTGTACAAAGTGGTTCTCATTTTTGAGTTTGTATTGGTAAAATCCACTCAAATGAAAGCTATTCAGCAGTACCCTGTTGTGGCGTTTATTACTATCCTCTGCAAGGAGGTTCTAATTTTCATGTCTATGGATGAATTCCTAAAGTGTGACCATTCAAATAAGAACTATTTGGTTACCTAGTCGAAATCGGTTGTGGTATATCACTGACACAATATGATGTAAAAGTTATCTCAAAGGTGTGAAGCTTGCGATAGAATACACGTACTTAAAGGAGCACTGTCACCGGGATTTTTGCTGTTTTTGGTTTAATTCTGCCAAAATTACTGCCTTTTACCTGTTATCGTGCAAAAAATGCTCCTACAGAATCAGGAAGATGAATTCCAATGAAATTTTAGCAGGAAGACATAACCATAATAATTTTTTTGGTGATATTTCAATGCATAGCTTGAAATTTTGAAAAAACTGGCAAGTTTTTTCAAATTTCAATCCATTTCCATCCTCGTCATCTTACATGGAATACAGAATTTTATGGTGTCAATGCAGTACTACAGTCTTTGGCAACAAAACTAGACCATTATTTTAAGGTTTCCACTGATGCGTTGGCAGTTAAAAGCTTTTTAAAGTGATGGTACAATAGCGTGACACTGCCCCTTTAAGGGGGGACTAACTTAACTACAGACTTAGCGTTATTGCCAAGGGATTTTTACGGATTGTAGTTTTAAAACACGGTTTTTCGGTGTTTTTGCCACTATATTGGTGAAATGTGCGAAGAGGTGAATATGTAAAATTTATAAATTGTTATTGCGCATGCGCAACTCGCCCCAGGCCCCAACCGCGCTTTAGAGAGAAAAATCCCTAAAACTTGGAGAAAATTATGTGAATTCCGATTTTTTTGCCAGTCGGAGATATTCCAGCCTTCTTTACAAGCCTACGTAAGCAATTGTTGTTAACGTACATAACTGCAATGATAATGACGAAATGGTATGAATTTGCGTGCTTATGACGTCATAAATCTAACAAAAACGCGAATTTCCAAAAATCGATACGTAGAGTTTTGCACCTTGGCGATCGTTAACCAATGGCACCATTTTCGATATCCACAAGTGTACGCCACTCGAGTTTTAGGCCTTTTCCTGTTCTGGTCACGTGACTTACCAAATATGGTTGTGACTCGAAAATCTTGTAAAACTTTTTGATTGTAAATACATAGCCCGACAGCTTGCCTGTGCAAGTTAGGGTTTCCAAGATATGAGGGCGTCGCGTAGAATTCCCGGTCACATCCGGAGCCTTAATAGGCTAAAGCCGCATTTGAGCCATGTGGTGATCTTTAAAATATGGCGGAATTGTAAGATTTTAACGACTTTGAGTGGGTCTTTGTCTGTTTTTGCGTTTGGCTCGTAGCGATTTCTAAATGGGTACCACCGGAATTGAGCTGACGAGAAACATCATACTCAAGATCTTACCTTAGATAAACACAAGGTTATCGGATCGCTCTGGTTTTTTTTTCGCTAAAATCAAGCTCAATCTCGCCATTTCAGTATGGAGAAGCACTTTCGAAGACTTTCATTGAAGGATTATGCACATGTCATCGGCTTCCCCGTGGGGTCGACCCCCGGGCCTACCAGGGAGATATGTGGGGGAATACAAAGGGAAAGAGGGATTCTTTGCCCGAGGGTAGGGAAAATCTTGACATTGTTCTACGATCAAAGATTAGGGGGTGGGGGAATTCACAAGTTTGAAAAGGATGTCAAGGGAATTTTCAGCTGAGAGACACCTAACCCAGGGGACTTTGTCTTGAGAAATTCCCCGACCCCCGGGGAAATTCCTCAAGTTTGCTTGACTGATTTTACAATCCCCCTGGTTAGCCCGGGGTCGACCCCACGGGGAAGCCGATGACATGTGCATTAAGGCCAAAGTTAGCTGAGAATCCGAAGGGTACCAGTGGAAATGCTGATGTCTATCGTATACCTTCAAAGTCATCACAGCCTTTTAATCCGAGGAATATGATAAAAACTGTTTTTTTGTTTTCCTTTGCATTTAGCCTGAGCCCGTCAGGGGAGGTCCGCGCGAAGAAAACTTTCAGAAAACTTGTTGTAAAGTCGTAAACAACTTTTCACGGGTCGAGTCGCCATCTTTCTTGTTTTTCAAGATCATTATATCATGTAAGACTCCATGTATTGTCCTTTGATTCATGTATGCTTCATTTAGTGATGTCACGGTGAAAAACGGCAAAAAACTGACCCCCACCCCGACGGGAAATGTTTTTTTTTGACCGCACTGGATAGGGAATTCTACGCGACGTTGGGAACCTTCCATAGCAGCAATGTTAGCTAATTTTGTAGTTAAGTTAGTCCCCCCTTAAGGGCGACAACTGAACTGAAAGCTATCGAGCTATCCTTTTCTCTGCATTTGTGCAGTCAGTTAACACATTTTCCCATTAGTTTAAAGTTTACTGGAAAAGCTCCCAGATTTATACTTTGATACTTCATTCAAAGCTACCTCGTGATACTTACATCAAAGTCACTCTTGACAAGTGCGTTGAGCAGGCTCGTTTTACCGCATTGTTCATCTCCTACCACGGACAGCTTGTAGCGCTCTGTGGCGTGACATGGATAATCAACGACCAACTTTTTTTCTTGTTCAATCTGGTTGGTGTGTAAACAAAAAGCAAGTTAAAACATGGACTATCTCAGCCATTTTTTAGGTGTACAAACTCTTTTCCCTCTTTTTAAAGTTGAATTGGAGGCTTTTCGTTCAAGTTTCGTGGCCGTAAACTAATTTTCTAAACGCTGACCTTTAGGGAAAATAGTTCTGTGTGCAGCATGATCCACTCCAGTACTGCATGTACCCCATTTGCATGGCATGCAAATGCAAATAACCTCTCTAACCTTCTCGCGTGTAACTGATACACAAGAACAGGGCTGTTCTTGCCGCACCATTAATTTACACTAACACATGACGTTCTCTGAGACGTGCAAAGTATTTTTAAAAACTCAATTTCGTTTTCAGTACTTAACTCTCCAGTCATTTTGCAGACCTTGCACCCCCATAAATACACATATATTTTAAGTCTCAAATGCTTCAAAAGGCTGTCGATGTTCTTTTAAAAACAGTAGCTGGTGGTACACGTATCGTCATTGTACTTCCTATCATACAGGTAATAAAGATATACTTCTTTTCTTATTCTAGTGTTACCGGACGAAAATCCTTTTTAGTCGAAATTTTCATACAATATTTTCGGCTTCAAATTGTATCCAAATTGACCATCCAAGGACAAAATTTTCGGCCTTGAAACTTCCATAATTTGATTGTGATGCAAAATAACAAGATGTAAAACATAACATTGAAGGCAGCAAACCTTGTACGAAACAGATGGAAGGCTAGTTGCTCTTTGCTTACGATGCTTGTGCGGTTTCATCGTGAATTCTCCGCTGATATACGAACCAATAAATAGATACTGCCGTGTAGAAACACATTTGTTGATTCCACATATATATCTTGAAGATGTTTATAGGTAATCGCTTAAGCAAAAGTCATTTGTTTGCTTATTCAAATTGATTCCTTGCGCTTTCAGACAACAGTTTCAATTAATCGAGATCCATTTGCTGTCGTTTCCTGCCGCTCAAACGCGATTTATTGAAATTCTTCCAGATATGCAAATATATATATATTTTTTACCAAACACCCGTATGTATGACTGATAAACTCGGTTCTGTTTTGTTACTTTCTTAGAGTCCATGTAAAGATTACAAATTAAACTACAATTGTTACATCGAAACGATTAGTTAATCGAGTAAATTGTATTTTTAGAAGGTGCTTTTTTTCTTTCTTTCTTTTTTTTTTTTTCATTCATTGTGGGTCATTTCACCTGCATCACTAAAATATTCACGCGACCAACATCAGCGAACTGAACTGATTTGTTGTTTAGTTTCAGTAGCAAAAGTCCGTAAAAAAGACTTAAGCAAAAGTCTTTTGTTCATATTACAACAGCCAAGGGTGAACTCAACAAGTTTAAGTTGAACTCTTAATTCGGAAACATTTGGAAAAGCCCTTACATTCTAATTCCAACTGTTGATGGACAGCTAATTCCCGCGTGTTGATTATTATTTAATACATAGTATGTAGGACATGTAGATCACAAGAATATAGGCCGATGGAAAATTTGTTGAATTGTTCCTCTCAGGGCCAGCAGGATGGTTAGGGCATGGCCAATGTGGTTAGTTATTTCCACCGAATCATCTTGGAAACCCAGCTTCAAATTCCAACTATGAGTTGCTATAAAAGACCATCAAACTGCAAACAATTTTTCCACGTTTTCGATTTCAGTTACTCAGGATTTCAAAGCCCTTATGTTTCAGTGGCTATACGTTGAAATGTCCTAGGGAGCAATCAACCGCCACTTCGTAAGTTTTCCTGCGACCAAATGTATGAACGATGTCAACTTCAGTGAATTCGGTTCTTATAGTCTTCCTATCAGATTCTGAGGCATAAATCCGTCGCTGTAATTTATAAGCAATTGTGCGCCGTTAGCTTGCGATGCAGCCGGACTTGTCACTCAAAACCAAGGTGAAAACTTAAGGCCCCATCCACACTAATGTGTTTTCGTTTGAAAACACATACATTTTGATGCGTTTTCGCCTTTCATCCACACTAAAACGCCCGAAAACGCTGATGAAAACGAAGACTTTCGGAAACGGTTTCAAAAGTGGAGTCTTTTGAAAACGTATCGCTTTGAAAACGCCGCGTTTCTGGTGTGGATAGGTGAAAACGCATCGAAATGAAAAGCTTACGTCATCCGATGACACCGAAAACGGATACTTTTGAAAACGCATTTAGTGTGGATAGCTGAAAACGCTGCGAAAATGGTAGAGCATCCTGACTCACTACTGACTTTAAATGAAAACGGAGACTTTTGAAAACGCATTAGTATGGATGGGGCCTTAGATATAGTCCGACTGTGTATACCAATGGTCTGTACTGTCTGCGACGCAGGCTATGCACCGTATGTTTTCATTTAGCGTGTCATGCATGTTTGCTTGCAGTGCGTGGTAATTTAATGACACGAAGCTCTAATGTTACTCATCTCACGTTTAAAAACAAAACAGTTGTACTCAAACAGCACTGGGGAACCAAGCTGCTTTTTCTTTTCGTTTTGAATTTTAGTAATGAACGTTTGAGCTTTTTTATCCGTAAACCTTTAATAAAACTCGTCTCTCGACTAAACATCTTATTTTGTTGTGGTATATTTAATTATTCAAAACTTCTCTAGAAACGTCTGCAGTCCGAACTACTACTCAAGAAGAATTTATGCCCTTACTTATCATGAAACTGCCGTCTTTTTTACCTCTTGGAAAACAAGGCGACCATATAATATTTTTGTTGAGGCAGGGCCGAAATTAATGGACTAGCTACTATACAATAGTAAAACTGTTAAGTTTTAGCATAACTAATTCGCCGATTGTTCGCGGACCCCGCAATCTGATTTGCAAAATAAAGGTACTCTAATTAACAACTGCAGATGCTTTCTTTTTTGCTGGTAGCTGGCAAGAGGTTAAGCTCCAACCGAATTAGCGTGCATCAGTAGCATAACCCACTGAGCGATCTATTCAACCATGGCTAAAATTTAGTAAAATTTCAGCCTTCTCTAAGTAAGCGGCAGGGTGAGATGAAACTCTTGGAGTTCCTGTATACATAAATGTTTCACCTCGTCATAAGAGCGAGAAAATTTATCCAAGAGCTGCAATCAGAGCATGCTGACTCACTACTGACTTTGAATACCGTTATTGTAATTATTTGAGTCCAATATTTTGACGTTAAGTGCACACCCCATATCAAACCCTACACTAATATTACGTCTTCCTGTTTTTGCCTGATATCTGGCTTCTGGTATACCATGATACTGTTCAGTTGCACAATACTTCCTTGTGTGTGCGTATACAATAAGGTCATAGAGTAGTTCTTGCAAAAAAGTATGTTCTGTGGAGACACCAAACGAAAACAGTTAAAATATTATGATCATTTAATGGCTTTTTGACAGCCGCATTTGTGTAAGAGACAACAACCTCATTTATATTTGGATTCCCTCAAAGAATTCTTTTTATAGCCAGCGGAAGCTTATTCTCCTAATTTCCGAGCGAGTGTCGGCTTCCCGAAGATTCTAGCTGGCCTCATTCTCAGCGCTTATCTAACAACGTCCTCGCGCTTTGCCTATTCGAAAACAAAAGGAACTGGTTTTTGAGTATTGGCGAAGGAGATATTTCATAAGGAAAACTCTATTTTTCATTATAGTTTGAAGTTTCTGAGTAAAACAAGCGGCTTCCGAAAAGATATTCTGATGAGTGCCCCTGATTCAATAAGATAAGACTTATCTGGGTACGTGAGTTCCTGAAGCTGACGTATTTGAGTATCGATCACTGTATTGATGTTGATACACTGAGTAACGAGGTGTGGAGTATTGGTATCACTATCAAAGACATCATTACCTTGTACGGTTATTCGATCAATTTTTTTTATTTTTAAAACATATCTCAACGGAGACTCAGCATCCGTTGATAAATGTGTTGAGTGCTCCTAAAACTTTAGAACATGGTCCTGCAGTTCAGATTGATAGTGATACATTTCAAAACACAGGGCAAACTGATTGACAGCACTCTTAAGCTAAGTGAGATCTGAAGCCGGAACTTTAAAGTCAACAAGTGACAGCAATCTTAATTTTCTTAAATTCTTTATCAGAGTTTTAACCGTAAAATTGACTGTTCGTAGTTTTTGTTGGAGTTGGGTTAATTGATATAAAAACACAACAGTGATATGTACAGCTTTAAGCGTTGAAACCGAGTAAAGCTTTCCCTGATAGCTGCTGTAGCTTAGCTTCATTTCTCCCCTGGAAACTGCTAAAAGGGCCATTGAAACGGAAAGTCAATAGCTAGTGAAGAATCTTGACAAAATAGCCATTAAGGTTGTCAGAATGACCAACTCAGTTTTTTTGTTTTCCTTTCGCGTGGTATTAAATTTGCAGAATTCTTTATACACCATACAATGAAATCGAGCCAATATTTTTAATGTCTCGGTCCACCTACACATCAATCTTACCTTGAAGTTTCGCGAACATTTAAAATCATTACATAATGTGAAGAAACGCACAAAAGAGAAGATATGTACTGCAGCTGAATGATACTATCTATTTTAAGGTTGCTGTCTGGACTCTTCTTTCAAATAGAACGAGTAGCAGCTCAGCGTGTGACAAGAAGTGCGGGTGGACATCAAAATAGAATGCCTCAAGTTCCCACACCTATGGCTTCATGCAGACGCGATATTCGACTTTGCCTACGGGCATATCTATGTAGGGGAACTGTGTTTTAGAGAATGTTTCCTGAGTTTTCATCCGGTATTTTTTTGGAACGCTTATAGTGATGCGATTTCTAGTGTTAAGCACTTCTTTATTGTACACATGATCTATGTCATGAATGAAGACAATTGACTTCAACTCACAAGGAGTAGAGATCAACTCGCGTGTGCAACAACCACATTGTCGAGAGTGGAGCTTTTAAGAAAGCTTTACAAAGTACATGCGAATTTCATTCTGATCCGATTCGACCGATGGAATAATCTTGGTGTAAGTAAGTGAAGCCACTGTACACGCGTACCAAGCAAATAGCACATTCTAGTTTGTAATTGAACAGGGATTCTTCTGTCTCTGTGTTTGTTCAATGCTTGATTGCATAACTAAAATTAGAACTGAGATGACGCGAAAAGTGAAACAGAACAATGCGAGGGCAGGAGTCAAGAGCGAAAAAATTCGATCCCCGCTGTGTTGAAGAATCTTTACTGACTTTTAGACGTCCTTTTGTTTGATAACATCGTCACCTCCAAAATCTGCTACCTGAAGAGTAAATTCAGTAATGGAGCCATTTTTCGCATCACGTCTCTACTTTCTTCGTTGCACTTTAATGTCACTTTGATTATTTCAAGCACACGTCGAATACTATCAGGTAAAAACTGATTTAACGTTACCCGAGACGCACAACCAGACGATAAATATAGTTTGCCAAATAATACAAGGAAAGCACAAGCGCATTCCTTTATAAGGAGATAACTGTCTCGTGACAAAATTAAATATGAAGGCGGACTTTTCATGGTGCAGCGAATGAATAAAAACAATCACATGGTAATGAGCTGGTGTGAAATACCCGATGAAGTGTTAATGACAGAAAGTGGTTAAAAACTTAATCCCAAAACAATATGTCAGAAAAATTATTACTCAAAGTAAAATTGCTTGCATTGATCCCGCTAACATGCAGAAGGAAACATCGAATTAAATAGCGAAAGATAGCTTATGGTATTGCCTGTCGATGCCGTTTTATGATTCGTGTAATTTTAGACCAATTGCGGTGTACTCGAATACGATATGTATGCATACATGTATGTACCTTCAACAAGATTTAGTTTGACTTACCTTATTAACAAGAATGGAATCAGTAGAGTGTCTGCGTTGGGTTTCTTCCTCCAGTAGCGCTGTCAAATGTTCATGATCTAACGTTGGTTCTAATATTACGGGAAGAGCGTTACGTCTTCTGCGCGCCATTCACGAACGTCACCGGGCAATGCCGTGCCGAGATTCCCTCCGAAATCCGTCGTAATTGCTTCACGTGATGCAAGCGGAACGCGTAGGTGTCCCAGACACTGAAGACCACAGCAAACGCAGGGAGTTTGAACCGATAATAGTTCAATAGCTGCTTATCGAAGACAACTGATCGTGTTTACATAAATATTCTCGGCAATTCCATCCCATCTGTCGTCAGGCTCTCGCAGAACGGTTAGGCAAGTTTCAAGTGATGATTTAAAGGATTGTTGCAGGCGCAGTCAGTAGGAACTAATCCCGTATTGAACTAACACTTGATTACCTTATTATCTTCTCGGTTTAGTATTTCAACCAACTTCACGTGTGCTAAGCTAGAGTCAGCTGGAGCGAGTGGAGAGCTTTTAGAACACAAGTCTCGCTTGATGCGTTTCAAAGCTAATTGTTTTATAATTGCAAACTTCAGAATAACAAAGAAATTGTTTTTGTTCTCTTTTGTACCGCTTTGTAAACAGCATTCACGAAATTAGCGTCCCGCCAGCTGTGAAAGAAAGATTTTTTATATGTAATGAGCTGTATTTGGATAAAGATCCTTTAACGTTAAAACCCATGAAAACAGCTCAAAATTATGCAACAAGAGTTCTCTCACCCGTATAATTGTCCATTACTTGGGAAGTGCATTTTAAGTTTGCAAACTATATTAAGCTTGATTGGCAGCTCAAATTGGCGGCAGTATGCAGCAAGCTTGTTTTATCAACGGGCCCAGGCCTCAAACATCCTAGGCCGGTCATCTTATTTGGAAGGTTTTACAACTGCTTGACGAGGCCGGGCTCGAGGCAGCCCGCGTTAGGGCGCATGGAAAATCAGGAATCCGGAAAGCTGGAGAGCCGGATTATCAAAATGCTAGCCTGCTGATATAGCCACTCGCGCTCCGCGGGCGGCTATACACAGGCCAACAGAATGCCGGAAAGTCGGAATGCCGGAAGCCCGGAAAGCTGGAATGCCGGAAAGTGCCGTAACAGTCACGCCGTTTGATCACTGAGTTTCTGATTGGATGATAACAAACAATGCCCTTTCGTAAATTCGTACCGTGTCCACAAATGAAATTGTTCCGCCGCCATGGGAAAAAAATCAGTATTAAAATTCTCAGGAACTCAGTGGAGTGCTCGGTGTTCGACCTAACTGTAGTACTCTTCTATTTTATTTTGCTCAAACCAGGAGCCGATCACTGCTCCAGCTCAAACTAAAACTGTTTCAGACTAACAATATCCGGTTTTCCAGTGCCTTTCTGGCACTCCGACTCGCTGGCTTTCCTGCCTGCCGGCATTCCGGCCCTCCAGGATTGCGTCTTTCTAGATTTCCGCCTTGCCGGCTTTCCGGATTACTGATTTACCATACACCCCTCGCGTGCACCCCTCGCACGCAATTCTAGCTCCACGGAGGCTCATCACGCAATCACAACGACAATCACGAATCATTCCGTTTGTTCCAATGGTAACCTGTGGTGCCGCCCATTGTACCTTCCTCCTCTCTATCTTAAAAGGCTCTTTTAAAAGTAACGTGGCCGCGCCATTAGGACTTGTAATGCGGAAACCCAGGGTTCAAGTCGCTCTCCAGTTGCTAGCTGTTATGTTTATTTGAACTATTTTTTTGAATTTCTTTAAGTGAATAAGTGTGAATAAACTGAAACTGAGTGTCTGTGAGCTAGCTAAAGCAGCTAAGTGCATTTCCACTATAAACAAAGAATTGCATTTGCAAGCTGGCCTCAACTAAAAGCCTGGAGGTTTCTAGAGGTCACCTTGCCACATATTGTACTTTTATAAACTGTTCATATATTAGGAAAAAAGGCAAATGAAAAATAATAATGATTTGCATTTCTTGTTCTAGTCAGTGCTGGGGGAGCTCTCTCTCCCCGGCCCCTCCCCTCTGGAATCTGACGCCTGTCCATTGGTAACCAGACTCTCTCCACGAAGTCCGCTAAGGGCATCATTTGGCGGTGATGTGGAAGACCTGAGAGACCGTGTTTCTTAACGCAGATAAATAACTGAACGTTCAGCAACCGATCATCGCAACTTTACGTTGCAAAGAGCTAAGCTGACAGTGCGTTGGCCATGCCCATGCATCCGATCATAAGTACCCTTGACTGACAGAGAAAGAAAATTGTCTTAATTTCCAAAAACAAATGAAAATGATATTTGTTTTAAAATCGTCTGGTAAACAACGCAAATATTCCATGGTGTTTTTTTTGTGTGAGTAGTGCTCTTCAAACATGGTCAAAATTGCATCTTTACCGCCAGCGGTGAAAAATAAAGAAAACTCTCTTCTCCGCAAAACTGTTCTGCTTAAAGTGCACCTAACCCCAAAAAATGTTTTTCGCCTAAATAAATCTACTTATCATTCGAAGTATTCCGGCGAAAGAATTATTGGATTTGGTTGAATCCTCGATTTTTTTATAGACAGCCAAAGTCTCATTCAATTTGTTGCACGGCCGAGTAAAAGAGAGTCTGGGTCCAACGAGGTTGTTGACGTCATCCCGGGAACGATTGAAAGATAGCTTCTCAGGCACTGTTTACACGGACGCGGTTTCATTTCTAACCGCATCGGTTACGATGCGGTTACGCCTTTCGTTTACACGGCGCCGGTCGAGTTCGTTATCAGAACCGGGTCGTTTTGAAAACGCTTTCAAAAGTGGAGCGTTTTCAAAACGATACGGTTTCATTGGTCGTGTAAACGGCGAAACCGTATCGATTTAAAAACGGTTACTTATTTTGGTGCGAAATTGGCTGGCTCGCGAAGGGTAATTTTGTGAACCTCGCACGGAGTGCGGCGCTTTTTTGCACAATCACAATTTAACCCTAAACTTGCCGCAATTTTGAAGGGGGTATACCTATTGTGCCGCAATAGTTTTAGGTTTCCACATAGGGCGTCACTAAAATTGCAATATCTCAGCAACCATGAGGCCAAATAAAGGTATCAAGATATCAATTTATTTATCATAAAATTCTCCAACTGCTCCTATTAATAAAATGACAGATAAGTGGTTTCTATGGTGACAAAGTCACCATGGAAACCAACTGAATGCTTAAGTAAGAAATAATTCAGAAGTTCTTCCCCTGTTGTCACATTCAAGACCCAGTGCTTATGCACTGAGTTATACATAATAGTAATGCCTATTAACTAGAGAAACATGGAATATATGAAAAGCAGCTATCTAAAAACACTAAACTTGACAGAAAGACAAATTTTTGGCTTGGTCAGGGGTACGGGAATTACTAAAATCAATAGCGATCAAGAAAAACTATTATTTTGCTCTTTGAATGAAACCATATACAAAAACCTTTTGTATTTATAAGAAATAGGAGTTGCACTTTTAACAGAAATTTAACAGAAATAATTTTCATACTGTAAATGTTAGTTTTCGAATTTTTTAAAGGTAGCCGGGTTTCCTTACCACCTGAAGTATTCAAGTTATGTGATTTTGACAACATATGTCTAGACTCCTGCAATCAAGCTTTGATAAAAAATGACAAACCTGATCTGTGGTCCTATATGAATATCATCCCTGTACCTAAATCTGGGGACTTGTCAAAGACCGATAATTACAGGGGAATCAGCCTGATTTGCATTATAGCCAAGATGTATAATCGCCTGTTTTTAAACCGAATCAGGAGTGTAATTGACATCCGACTCAGAGTAAATCAGAACGGTTTCCGGCCCAAAAGATCTACAGTGGCCCAAATATTAACACTCAGAAGAATAATCGAGGGAGTTAAAGCAAATAACATTGAAGCTGTCATGACTTTCATTGACTTCAAGAAGGCATTCGACTCAATTCATCGGGGTAAAATGATGCGTATTCTTAAAGCCTATGGGATTCCACCTAACCTATTGCAAGCTATTGAGAAGATGTATACGAATACAAAGGCCAAAGTGATTTCACCAGATGGAGGGACAGAGATGTTCGACATCACAACTGGTGTACTGCAGGGCGACACATTAGCTCCTTTCCTGTTTATAATCGTGCTAGACTATGCTATGAGAAAAGCTATGGCTGGGAAAGAAGAAGATTTGGGATTTACCATCACCCCTCGAAGATCGAGAAGACACCCCAAAGTAGTTCTTGCTGACTTGGACTTCGCAGACGACATAGCACTACTGTCGGATGAAATAGCTCAAGCTCAGGAATTACTGCTAACAGTAGAAAAAGAGTGCAAGAAAGTTGGCCTTGTACTGAATGCTAAGAAATCAAAATCAGTTGCTTATAACATTGATGAACGGACACCATTACATACAGTTGATGGCACTTATCTGGAATGGAAGGATGACTTCAAATATTTAGGGTCATGGGTTGATAACTCAGAAAAAGACATCAGCATAAGGAAAGCACAGGCTTGGAGGGCTTTGAATGGTATGACGAAAATATGGAAGTCCAATATGAGTAAAGATTTGAAAATCAGATTCTTCATAGCCACCATCGAATCAATCTTACTTTATGGGTGCGAGAGCTGGGCTCTGTCAAAAGCACAAGAAAAGTCGTTGGACGGAACATACACTAGGATGCTGCGAAAAGCTTTAAACATCCACTGGAGCAGCCATATTCCAAACCAACAACTGTACGGAGAACTACCAGCAGTCAGCAACAAAATCGCCTCTCGTAGACTACAACTTGCGGGACACTGTTATCGCCATCCAGAGCTAAGTACCCAGAAATTAGTCCTATGGGAGCCTACTCATGGTCATCGCGGGAGAGGAAGACCGAAAACTACCTATATTGACACTCTTAAGAGGGATACTGGGGCATTCGATGCATGTGAGATTGCTGCATTGATGGCTGATAAGAGGCTGTGGAAGGATCTAGTGGTTGCCCGCCTTCGGGCGACCAAGTGAGTGAGTGAGTGGGTTTCATGTTCCGGAGATTGTAATGAAACCTTATAGACAACAGCAACTGCAATGGAAAAGAAACTGAGTAAAAAAGTATTTTGCAAAAGTTTGTCACTCTTTCTTCCTCTTTGTTGAATGATCCAACTGAGGGAAACATTTCAGATGTACTCCAACATTGCATCCTTCACAGTGGGTGCGGCTTCTTTTCCTTCCTCCGGGGATTGACCTGTTGGAGCACACCACACAGTCTTTCTCTCTCTTGCCTGGGAGAAGCACAGCTCTGTGTTGTGAAGCACTGGGAACAACACCAGCAGTTTCCTGATCCTCAGAGGATACACACAATTCCTCAATTGGTGTGCACATAAACTGGAATCGTGTCAGCTTGCGCTGGGCTGATGAATTTTGCTCATACAGAATGTATGAGCAAAATACCATCCTGTCAATGATTGAAAAAAAAAAAACATTTCTTCCAAAATTTGTGGAAGGCCCTTTCTCCTGCCACATGGTCAACCATTTGGTCCAGTAGGTCCAACCCTCCCATATGCTAGTTGTATGAAGAGACTGCCTTGGGGAGTTCCTTCACCTGGCCATTGCGACGGGTGTGGTTGACCATCCCAGCACCAATACCAGTTGTCAGCATGAGGCAGGGATTCTTCTGGGACTTCTTTTCCTTCCACGACAAAGTAAGCAAAGGGCCCTTTCTTGCATAGAAGCACTCCCCCACTTTCGGTTTGGCTGACTTCAGCATCTGAGGAACTCCTTTCCTGTTTGACCGCAAGGTACCAGTCAAAAGGGTATTCTCAGTGAAGAGATATTCGGCCAAAACTGGGCTTGTGTAAAAGTTATCAAGATAAAGATGATAACCTTTGTTTAGTAAATTGGCCTGGGTCAGCAACTGCTTCACAACATCATAGGAATGCCCAAACTCAGAAGCTTGCCCAGAGCACTTCTTTCCACAGTACACATCGGTGTGCAGAGGGTAACCTGACGATGACTCTGTTAGAGAATAGAGTTTCACCCCTCACTTATGGTGATGTTTGTTGGGTATATATTGTATGAGTTCAGTTCTGTTCTTGAGACCAATAAGGCTCTCATCAATAGAGATGAGTCGTCCAGGAACATAATGCCTCTTGCAAGCAGCATTTAGTGTATCAAGCACAAGCCGGAATTTGTGAAGAGGGTCATAGTTTTCTGAATCCCTTTTGGCTTCTGGTCTGGAGTTGTCAAAGCAGTGCAGAAATTTAGAAATCAACTGATACTTATTGCGGGACATAACAGAGCCAAAATACGGAGTAGATACACAGCCAAACTTAGTGCTCCAGTAATTTGTCGTTTCCTTTTTCTTGACAAGCCCCATAAGTAATGTGAGGCCCAAGAACTTTTTCAAATCGCTGACACAGAAGGAATCCCAGCATGACTCCCTGCTTCTCCTCCGTGGTACTTGTTGTCCGATGTGTGTGTCGGCATAGCGGCGCGTTTCTCTCACAATCTGCCAAAGGATCTCGCTTGTAAGGAACAAAAAAAGGTATGCGGATGGGCTTGATTCAGGGGAAGGCATGTTTCTTACACCAGGATTCCGCACAACAAAGTTCACACCACTCGGATCATCTTCAGGTGGATAAACACGTGTCCACGGCGAACAGGCTTCAAAATCTTCATTTTCTCCGCTTTCTTCGGCACTCCAACTTTCTTCTGATTCAAAAATCTCTGAGTCATTGTCAGAGTAAAAAACGTCGCTATCAGAACAATCTGAGGCAGTAAATTCCTCGCTGTCAGAGTTTGAAGTTGTCACATCGCGGGACGCCATGTTTGTTTATGACTTTTCTCGGCGATCGGAAACGAAAACCGAAAATAATCGACTGCTGTCCTGAGGAAAGGGGATTAGTTTCTAAAGAAACTGTGGTGCTGCGTCGGTGGGGGAGTGAAACACGAAAATTTGGTTTATCAACGGAGTTGATAATGTAAATTGACCACCGTACATGGATTCGATTAGCTGACGTTTCGAGCGTTAGCCCTTCGTCGGAGCGAATCGAGGAATTGTGGGTTGTGTATGGTTTATATACAGAAAATGGAGCTACGCTATTGGTGGTAACATGGTAACGTGAAAACCAGGAATAAATTAATTGAAGTTTTACCTATTCGCAGACGATACGAATCTTTTATATGCAGATAAAAACCTAAAATCCCTGGAATCTACGGTAAACGATAAGCTCTGTAAGCTTTACGACTGGCTAATAGCGAACAAATTATCTCTAAACATTAAAAAATCTAATTACGTTATTTTTCAACCAAGACAAAAAAATGTCAAATACAAAGTTAATTTAAAAATATTCAACCATCATACCAACTCTTACACATCTTTGGAACGTAAAAGTTATGTTAAATATTTAGGCGTGCTTATTGATGAGAATCTCTCTTGGAAACATCATATTTTACATATAGCCTCTAAAATAAGCACATCGATTGGCATTATTGCTAGGCTAAGACATTTCGTACCACTTAATACTTTACAACATATATACAGATCGCTGATTCAACCCTATTTGTTATATGGTATAACAGCGTGGGGCCGAGCAGACAAAATCCACAGAAACAAAATCCTATGTCTTCAGAAACGTGCCCTTCGCCTAATGTTTTTTGGTGATTATAGAGCTCACGCAGTACTCTTCTTCATTTCATCCAGTCTACTACCTCTAGATCTTCTTTACTTCAAGTCAGTTGCCGTCTTAATGTATGACGTCTCAAATAACACATCGCCACCTCAAATAAGTAATTTATTTAATTACCAACATAATATTCATTCACATAACACAAGATCATCAACAAGAGGCAACTTCTTTCTCGAATACTCTAGATTAGACAAGCAAAACATGTCTTTTTCAAGAAACGGAAGAGTCTGGAATAACCTATCTAATGAAATTCGTCAAATGCCTAAAGTGAAATTTAAACGCAACATTCACAATATGCTCCTTCAGAAACTCCCGGAGGCGAATGAGTATATTGATCTTTTGGATTTGAATATGTCTTGAAAACTAAACTCAGTTCATTCTATTAGCTTTCTATCTACATTATCCTTCCAGCTTCTCATGTAATCTGCCTTTTTTTCTCCGGAGAATCTTTGTTTTTTCCCAAATGTTATTAATACTAGTCAGTATTCAGTATTCACCTTATTTTAATGTATTGTACGATAATAATTAATTTTACTTAGTATTGTAATTGTATTGTAATTGTAATTATTCACTTTGTATTTAGTATTCAGCTAATTCTAATGTATTGTGCGATAATAATTAATTCTATTTAGTATTGTAATTGTATTGTAACTGTATTGTAATTGTAATTATTCACTTTGTATCTAGTATTCAGCTTATTTTAATGTATTGTACGATAATAATTAATTCTACTCAGTATTTTAATTGTATTGTTATTGTAATTATTCTACTTAGTGTCAAGCCACTGCTCGCCTCGAATAGCTATAGCTAACTGCGAGCAGTGGTACATCCTATTTTGTATTTTCTCAATTTTTCTCAATAAACTTGAACTTGAAACTTGAATGAAAAGCGCTCGTTGATACCGTGGGGATTAAGAGTGCCAATTTGAAAGATCAGTTTCAGCTAATTTAGCGATTACAACTAAGCTGAGTCTATGAACGAAAGCCTGATCACTTTCATCGTGAAACTGATCACCCCGATAACGAACGTAGAAGTAGAGGACTCGTAGACTTTAATAAACATTTAATGCAACACTCTACGGAGTTAATTACTACCTGTCCGCGTAAGTGTTCGTCCTTTTGAGGGCATCTCTACGTTTCAACAAGACAACGGATTTTTATCCAACGTCATTTTTGATCAGTTTTCCTTAAGTACAGAACGACGTTACATTTCGAAAATAGCTTAATATCACTCCCAACGCGCGCATTGAGTGATTCTCGATGTTTCGAAATTGCCACAAAGGAGTTCTGTTTGCATAATATTTTTTTGCGCAAATTCCACGGTGCATTAAACGTGTGTATTTTACACCTCACAGGATCAAAATCTCCTTTAAGCCACTTACCTAAGCTCAAACCTTTAAACAGCCAGCGATTGTATTTGACAAGAAGGAAAATTCACTAAAGGATATTCTTGTCCTCGCAAAACTTCCTTTAATGACACAACAATCATAAAGTCAACGAAGCGTTTAGTTACAAACTTGAAGGAAATTTACTTGTGATCACCTAAACTGACTCCAAACAGTATTCGCGCAAATTTAGCGATTACAACTCAGCTGAGTCTACGAACATTAAAGCCCGATCACTTACATCCTGAAACTGATCATCCCGATAACGAACGTAAACAGGACTACGGATTGTTTATCCAACGTCATTTTTGGACCAGTATGCACTTTATCACAGAACAACTATATATTTCGAAAATACCTTAACATCACTCTCAACGCACTGAGTGATTTTCCATCCTTCGAAAACACCGCAAAGTTGTTCTGTTTACATAATTTTGCGCTCATTTCACGGTGCATTGAACGTGTGATCTTCACACCTCACAGGATCGAAACCCCCTTCACGCCATTGGATAATCCATGCCAAGCTAGAGGCTCGATTTTAGTGCGCGCACCAGAAGAGCGTATTTCTATGGTGACAGTCACGAAAGGCGACGCATTGCGGTCAGGCACTGATGAGTTAATTAGTTTTCACACATGCCTTTGCACACCTCAAGTGTGTTCATTAATCCGAATCTGTCTGTTACTTTGTTATTGTTGGCGATTTCAGTGGAACGGAAAAAACAGACTTTAATAGTTAATATCTAGCAAAGATAAATTTGATCAGTCTATTTTCGGTAACTCTTGGCTTTGTTCAGTGTTGGAAAATCATGGCAATCGTGGCAACATAGCTACACTTTTGCTGGCCCAATCTCGTTGCTCGCGTTAAAAGACTTGGTACGCGTAAACAATCGTTCGTGCACCAAATATTTAAGCGTAAATATTCAGTTTATTTCGTGATGAAATCCGCCGTGTAAATATCACCGATCTTCATGATGGAAATGGAGGCCCATTTTGGAAACAGTGGTTCAAAAATGTTGATGTGGCGATCGACTGTATTTAGTGCCGTGCTTGCCGGTAATAAGCTTATGAGCCGTACTGGACATCTTGCGAGCAGATGCTTTCGTCTCTCTGAAGAGCGCCATGAACAGCCATTAGATATACTAACCAGTGATAGACCCAAATCAAAGTCATTGAACTTAACATCACTGTGATATAAACCATTTGACGCAGAATCAAACGATGGACGTACAAATCAAGAAAACCTCTCAACAAACATCGGGAAAAACGAAAGAAAAGAAAAGCCCGCCAAGATTCAGAAAGCGCGCCGAAACAAGATAAGTACAAGCAGAATAATTAAGAGCTTTATAAATAACCAGTAAGCTAATTCATGAATAAATTACTTTGAATCAATTTCTTTAAATTGAACCAAGATTTCCTGCAGCATCTTAAAGTGAGTAAAATGTCCGTAGAAATAACAGCTCTTTAATTACAACATTTTAAATCTAATAGCTTAATACTGTAACGGTTTCCGCTCCCTCTTACGTTTACAGGCGGCGCGCCCATACTTTTGAGGTGATGAGATCCACCCCTGGCTAAATTTTCCAGATAATTGTTTTTTAAATTCAACATTTTAAATGTAATGACTTAAAACTGTAAGGGTTTCCGCTCCCTCTTAAGTTTACAGGCGGCGCGCCCATACTTTTGAGGTGATGAGATCCATCGCTAGCTAAATTTTATAAATAATTGTTCTAAATGCAATTTTTTTAACGTAATGACTTATTGTTGTAAGGGTTTCCGCTCCCTTTTAAGTTTACAGGCGGCGCGCCCATACTTTTGAGGTGATGAGATCCATCGCTAGCTAAATATTCAAAATTTTTATTCTTTAAATTCAACATTTTAAATGTAATGACTTAAAACTGTAAGGGTTTCCGCTCCCTCTTACGTTTACATGCGGCGCGCCCATACTTTTGAGGTGATGAGATCCATCCCTAGCTAAATTTTCCAGTTAGGATTGTAAGGGTTTTCGCTCCCCCTTAAGTTCATTTACAGATGGAAACTAAGAACGGAAACCACGCGCTTTTTAGTGTGAAATAACTTCCCCTGGCTTCTTGTTTTTCTGCATGCGTCCCAATTGCCCTTAACTAAAGCAAAAGCAGCATTAAAATGAAAGATGATCCTCGCAGTTGTGATCGCAATTTATGTCCCATTCTTGCTCATATGTAAATTCCGAAGCAATTTTCAATAAGTTATTGTTCTGATGTTAGCCGAAAGTTCAGAGAATTGGCGAATTGTACTCATGAAGCGTATACCATCCGAGGTCAACCGCGCATTTTGGTCAAGTGTGCGCGCGAAGAAAGCACCATTTTGCTTGGTTCTGCAAGACCACGCTGTTGAAGCCTGCGGTGGCTGCTTCCACAGGAATCATGATCATCAGCAACGATGCACACGAGCGAAACTCCAATGGAATCTTCACTAATGGAAAACAATATGGCCAAAGTGGCAGGATCGTGATTATAGGCTTTGGAAAAAGTATCCAAATCTCTCATCGCGGTAAGAGACAAACGACCTCAGTGTGCTGCAAGACATAGCCTTAGCTAAAAAATGGGTTATTTTTTAATTCGGAATGAAGTGGCAATTTCTTCGTGATTTACGACGTACAGTCGTTTGAACCATTCATAACTGTATCTTATCTGTTGCCCGGCGTTCTGATCTCTGTTGTTGAGCCTCGTGTTCGAGAAGTAGATCGAGTCGAGCACTTCAAACTATGCCAGTGGTCAACCCGATTGCGCAGCAAACCGATTTGGTGGTTTTAAGATTTAAGAAGGTGTGTTCCGAGACAGGACGGTACGGAAACTAGCAAACTTTCGTCGATGATACAGCTCTGTAAAATTGTATAAATTTTAATCCACTTTTTTTGTGTGGTACTTGCATTTTAACCCAATTTCTCTGACGGGCCGATTTGTTCTCTTCTTTTGTAAATGCTACTTACAAAAACCTGGAGTTCCTTGTAAATCACTTCCGATTTTTGTTTATAGATAGTGTCAAGAGATAACTGGAAACTCATTTAAAGCTCGCCAAATTAACTTATGTTGACAGGTATAAGACATGATTGGAGCTCTTTCAGTGAATGGCCTCTTCCTTCAAAACAATGGAGTTGATTGATAGCTTAATTATAATCTCCCACAAATATTCAGTGAATGCGGCGTTCTACGCCGCTTTCGCAATAAAATCGAGGCTCTAGCTTCTCATGATATCTTCCAATAAGAATCCCGCTTGTAACTAACCAATCACGAAACACTCTACAGTTGAAGTCCGCTATATAAAGAGACGTGATTCTACCTTCAGCACTCGAAACTAGCTCTCCTTCTGAGCTCTTCAAAAAAAAGCTTAAAAGCAACTGACGAAGGATCCAATCTTTTGGTTCCGAAACCGGTCTTGCATCGCAAAGCTGAAACACAGTTCTTTTCAGAACTCTACCATGGCGCAGACAGTTTCCGACAAGGAGATGATTGCCATTTCAAAACACTACGTCTCTTAGGAACTTACTCAGTCAAAGAGATCTTTAAAAAACAACAACGAGACTTTAAACAAAGTTTCTGTAAAAGAGGCTACCCTCCAACACTCGTTTTAAAGAAAATCCTGATTGAAGTTAAGTTCACCTACATTAAAACATATCTTTAACCAGCCACCGATTGCATATCATACAAGAACGTAAAATCACTTAAGGACGTTCTTGTCCTCGCAAAACTTCCTTCAATCGCACAGCAATCATAAAATCAACTTAACTTTTAGTTACAAACTTGAAGGAAATTTGCCTGTGATCACCTAAATTGATTCCAAACAGTATTCGCGCTAATTTAGCGATTACAACTAAGCTGAGTCTATGAACGAAAGCCTGATCACTTTCATCCTGAAACTGATCACCCCGATAAGGAACTTAGAAGCAGAGGACTCGTAGACTTTAATAAACAATAATTGTTATTTTATATAAACAGAGCACATCCGACTTTAGATCGGTATTTTAAACGAACATCAGCAAGTAATTGTGGAAGTGCCTATTTATGGGAGAGTCTTTATTTATGGCAAAGATAGATTTGACAAGAGAACGGAAAGTGAGCTCAGCCGACGCGAATTACGTGACCTAAGGAATAGCTGAACTTCTAGTTATCCTCAGGCAGTACTGTGAACGAAGTCAAGGCAAGGTAAAATAAAATAAATATAGCTTACTGCAATTAAAATTTGAGGCTACGTATCCGTCTAAACTGTTGGTTAGAAATAAGCGAACACAACTTCGCAATGCGAGAATAATTTGCATATATCCGATGTAAAGAAACTGACACAAATTTAGACGCGATAGGGTATATTTCATTACATGTAGCTCCATTTGAACATGAAATTCGAGTGGCACCATCGTCTAAATCAACTGAATTCGGTGAAGTTAATCAATTTGATTTGTAAACACTTCAAGTTTTCTTAGCAGTCTACAATGTATTGATCAGTGACATGGGCTTCTGTCAGTGAATTAGCATGGCCTCTGAAATATATTTTGATTGTTGACATTGGAAACCGGTTTTAATAGAGCGCTTGTGTCGAAGACTGTAGGACTCATGAAGCCAAAAAATTTAAAGGAAGTTATATTGATGAGGGAGGTTTTCCTGAAGGTACGTATCGAGGAACAATGATTTTAGCTGCCATTACATTCTGGACTACTTTGTGTCGCTGCGGTTAAATCCTTTGTGTATCCGATACGCAGCACACCGAATATCACGATGCATTGGAAACGTGGTACATGCACATGTTTGGGTTGTATCACTGTACAATAAACGAGTTTTAAAGAGGATATCTTTTCACTGAACGGAATCATTGGATGGGAATATGTTTATTTCACGAACAGCTGGTCTGTTTTTGGCTCATTCGTTTGCAAAACATCAAATCTTCTCTTAGGAGAGAAATGTTACACGTGGCAACACTATGAATATAAATTATCGGTTAAATCATGTCTTATTTGCCCTCAGAGTTAGAATTATTGAGCTTCCTTCAAAGAACTTTGTAAGCGCAACAGAACTTCCGTTCCCGGGATGACGTCATACAAGAGCTGAACCCAACTCCCCATAACTCGGTCGTGAAACAAAATGGCGGCGTTTTTGGTCGTAATTTTGAGACTTTACCGGGGCACAGAAAAGCGAAGATTCAACCGAATCAAAAAATGTTTCACGGTTGTGCTTCTAATTCAGAGACGAATCATTTAAAATGAAAAAAAAAAATTTGGGGTTAGGGGCACTTTAATGCGAGTGCATAGTTATCCACTTAGCTTATGACTTAAATAGAAATTTGCCCTCTCGATAAGAGTCGCCAGGAGCCCGTCACCTCGGTTTTGGGGGTTCTGGTGCTTTTTTTTGCAAGACATGATAAATAGGTGCCAAAGGCTATTTCTATTTACCTCCCTGTTTTTGCGGAGGGGAAGGGAAAACTATTTCACCTTCACTCATCATAGTAACATTCTCTCTCCGTAGCTAATCATTACTTCCGGTTGAGAGCGAGTTGAGAAGATTCAAACAGAGAGTCACATGTGCCTATCAGACCCTTATAAGGTTATATCAGTTTCTGATACATGTAATATTCACACTGCTGTGCTTAGTCTGTTTTGCCTTTAGGGTGAGGTCGTGCAGTCCAACTTTGATGAAAAATGACAGTCTCCGTTTATTTCCTGTTATTCCTTCCACAGTTAACAGTCATTTTTGGCATCCTCCAGTGTAGCGACAGAAGAAACTGCGAAGACTGTGTGGACTCATCGCTTCGCTGCAGATGGTGTAAGAGGGATAACAAATGTCATTTGCCAGGCGCTGTTAAAACGAACGCTTGCAAGAGAGCGGAAAACATCCTGGAAGAATCTCACTGTAATGACGAACTGTCCCATTACGATCCGGATTTATCCATGAAGATGCTAATTCTTTCAGCCGTGGCTTATGATCCCGCTCATCCTCAAGAATGTCTCAATAACTCTCTGCCATCCGCCAACTTCCAACTTCAGGCTGTTGTTACTAAACAATGCGACCTCTTTGATAACCACTGCTCGGGATATGTTGCTGTTTCCCATAAATTGAACACCATTGTCGTGGCTTTTCGAGGTTCTGCAGATTTTAGTCAACCATTTAGTCAGTTTATAGAGACCTTAGCGTTGCCTAAAACACAATTTTTAGACGGTGAAGTTCAAACCTACTGGAAGAGAGGATTCGACTCGTTGTGGCCGTGCATGGAGACGGAAGTGAAAGATCTAGTTTCAGAGAATCCTACGTATCAGGTGTGGGTTACGGGGCATTCGCTAGGTGGTGCGATGGCATCATTGGCCAGTGCTTGGCTCAGTTACAACAACATTGCTCCTCGTAAGAACATTATCTCATACACATTCGGGATGCCTCGAGTCGGAAACTACGACTACGCTTTTCACCACGATAAGCTTGTGAACAACAGTTGGCGGGTTGTTAATGACGATGATATCGTTCCCCATTTTCCTTCCTTACTCTCTGTGAACCCTTTAAACGGCCCTTACCACCACGGGGTCGAAGCTTTTTACAGTGAGACGGCCACTAGCGTTTATTCAAAGCACAGAGAATGTCATGGCAAACCGTACAACGAAGACGCGACATGCAGTTTCTCGGAAATAACGCGATCTGTCGAACGACACAAAATTTACTTCAGCATTCCAGTCGGGACATTCTGGGAATCAAAATGTGTCTCCTCGGCGCGCAGGAAACGGCAAACATCAAAAGAATCTGGTGACACTTCATCAAAAAAGTTCCAATTTTTGAAAGATCACTGTTTGAAGTACAAATACAGGAGAGGCTCGTATGTTCAACTGACGCCTTCACCTAGCACTAATTCAGCCGCAATACTGGTCAGGGGATATCAAGTTATGTCACTGTTCCTAATGGCTCAGACTGCCTTCTAACGCTTCTAATAGATGTTGAGGGTACACTGTTGGAGTCTTTTCCTCAAGTGCCGCTACCCAAGGCATAATCTAGCTATGTGGACTGAGTACTCCTCCTGCATACTGGCTGCTTACCGAAACTCAGTTGTAGCTTGGTTGTAGCTGACAATGTTAAAGTTTTTCACATTGCCTTTTGAGCACAAAGTTTGCCGGAACAATCGGTTTTCTTTGACAGTGAATTTAGGGTGATGTTTACTTCCGAGCTCAACATTCATCCCGTAACTTCATCAGAGAAAGTTCCCTAGTTGATTCGTAACCCGTCTTGGGAAGTAGGCTTGGGAAACCTTACTTTATCGTTTTTATTGTTGTATTCATTGTTATTCTTTGGTCACGGTTTAGCTGTAACAGTAATACAGTCGAACCTCGATTATCCGGAGTTCTCGATTATCCGGACTTCTCGATTATATAGTCCCATTATTTTCGTGAATATTAATAAGGTATGACGAAAGTTCCTAAAACGCACATGGACACCTGGAGGTGGGGGACCCCAGGAAGGTGAGGTATCCCGCCTCGGTAGGGTTACCAATCTCTCCATACAATCTCTCTTTATTTCTCGATCGCGTTCACATGTGAAGTGGGGTACCTCACCGAGGCGGGTTGCCCTGTCAGCCAGGGCGGGTAACCCGCTTAGCTGGGGTGAGTTTTTCTCCATGTGAATGCTGGAGGTGGGGTGGGGTGACGTTCATCCGAGCAATTGTCTCTGAATTCTTTGTTGATATACGCTCTTAGCGACAACGCGATAGCATTTTAAACCTCACCCCAGCGTCCCGGTGTTGCATGTGAAGGCCAGCTTTTTTTGACCACAGGTATGTGGGGTACCTCATCTTCCTGGGGTCCTCCCACCTCCATGTGAACAGGCCCTAAAATAATAATAACAATAATAATAATAACTGTCTAGCTAATCGTCCTCGCAAATACAGCAAGGACGCAGCTCAACAAGGTCGAACCGAAAGCATAAAACGGCTTGGTTTTCCTTTCAAACGTCACCAGAATTTCTAATCGCTGACACGCTATGTGCTACAGTGCATTCAATTGAGTTCTGATTGGCTGAGATTTAATTGTTTTGTTGTTGCCGAGTGAAGCGTTGGTTTCCTAATTAATTCGTGTTTATCTCATTAATATTCACATTTTCGATTATCCGGACTCTCGATTCACTCCAGTCCCGTTGTGTCCGGATTGTAATCGAGGTTTGATTGTAAATAAAAATTAACTTCCCTGTCTACAGAAATGCTGTTACGGTGCCACTTCAGTTCTTATAAAATAAACTTGTGTTTGTGTGTGTTTTTATTTCATTCGACATTTAACTGGGCCGTCGTTTGGTCAGAAACCTGACATTTTTGCGACTTCTGGCAATCAGGAAAACACAGGCGGCAGTTTGCCCAGAATAGTGGACAATGGCAAAAAGGCTGAACGGAGATAGGCTTTGCTGCTGCTCTAAATCGGACAGTGATATCGAAAACTCACTACGCTTTCGTACTGTTGGCGGGATTCGCAACAAAACAAGGTAGTCGTTTCGCATTTCAGCATCTTTTGTTGACCAGTCTTCACCTTGCACAACAGGAAAGAGAGCTATTGAGACGTAACTGAGCATGCAAGCAGACATACTACCGTATGCATTTCTTAGACAGCCTTTATTTTAGCGCGATAAAAATTAAAGCTTAACAGCTTGTGGCAAGGAGTTTCTGCTGCTTGACAAGCCGGCCACTTTTTGAGTTATTTTTTGAAATTTCAATGATTTCTTTTTTTGTTAAAGACGTTTGGTCGCGCATCGAGATGATCGTCATACACTTCTGAAGGCCCGGTCAAACGAGTGCAACATCATCCAACATTGTTGAAACCGAACATTGTTGGACGATGTTGCACAATGTTAAACGAGGTGGCCAAACGAATGCAACATGTTGGATTCAACACTTGGTTTCAAGGGTTTGGGACCAATATTTACCAAGAAACCGGTGCCATATTGTCTTTGTTAGCCCAGAAAATGCTGCGAGACCGATAAGTGTTCAACCTCCGCGTAAGACAATCTTCTCGTGTTCGTTGGTCTTTCAGTTTCAGCTACTCCTTTTCCCTTTCGCTTTCTTTTTGAAGAGAGAAAAGCGAAGATTCAACCGAATCAAAAAATGTTTCACGGTTGTGCTTCTAATTCAGAGACGAATCATTTAAAATGAAAAAAAAAATTTGGGGTTAGGGGCACTTTAATGCGAGTGCATAGTTATCCACTTAGCTTATGACTTAAATAGAAATTTGCCCTCTCGATAAGAGTCGCCAGGAGCCCGTCACCTCGGTTTTGGGGGTTCTGGTGCTTTTTTTTGCAAGACATGATAAATAGGTGCCAAAGGCTATTTCTATTTACCTCCCTGTTTTTGCGGAGGGGAAGGGAAAACTATTTCACCTTCACTCATCATAGTAACATTCTCTCTCCGTAGCTAATCATTACTTCCGGTTGAGAGCGAGTTGAGAAGATTCAAACAGAGAGTCACATGTGCCTATCAGACCCTTATAAGGTTATATCAGTTTCTGATACATGTAATATTCACACTGCTGTGCTTAGTCTGTTTTGCCTTTAGGGTGAGGTCGTGCAGTCCAACTTTGATGAAAAATGACAGTCTCCGTTTATTTCCTGTTATTCCTTCCACAGTTAACAGTCATTTTTGGCATCCTCTGTAGCGACAGAAGAAACTGCGAAGACTGTGTGAACTCATCGCTTCACTGCAGATGGTGTAAGAGGGATAACAAATGTCATTTGCCAGGCGCTGTTAAAACGAACGCTTGCAAGAGAGCGGAAAACATCCTGGAAGAATCTCACTGTAATGACGAACTGTCCCATTACGATCCGGATTTATCCATGAAGATGCTAATTCTTTCAGCCGTGGCTTATGATCCCGCTCATCCTCAAGAATGTCTCAATAACTCTCTGCCATCCGCCAACTTCCAACTTCAGGCTGTTGTTACTAAACAATGCGACCTCTTTGATAACCACTGCTCGGGATATGTTGCTGTTTCCCATAAATTGAACACCATTGTCGTGGCTTTTCGAGGTTCTGCAGATTTTAGTCAACCATTTAGTCAGTTTATAGAGACCTTAGCGTTGCCTAAAACACAATTTTTAGACGGTGAAGTTCAAACCTACTGGAAGAGAGGATTCGACTCGTTGTGGTCGTGCATGGAGACGGAAGTGAAAGATCTAGTTTCAGAGAATCCTACGTATCAGGTGTGGGTTACGGGGCATTCGCTAGGTGGTGCGATGGCATCATTGGCCAGTGCTTGGCTCAGTTACAACAACATTGCTCCTCGTAAGAACATTATCTCATACACATTCGGGATGCCTCGAGTCGGAAACTACGACTACGCTTTTCACCACGATAAGCTTGTGAACAACAGTTGGCGGGTTGTTAATGACGATGATATCGTTCCCCATTTTCCTTCCTTACTCTCTGTGAACCCTTTAAACGGCCCTTACCACCACGGGGTCGAAGCTTTTTACAGTGAGACGGCCACTAGCGTTTATTCAAAGCACAGAGAATGTCATGGCAAACCGTACAACGAAGACGCGACATGCAGTTTCTCGGAAATAACGCGATCTGTCGAACGACACAAAATTTACTTCAGCATTCCAGTCGGGACATTCTGGGAATCAAAATGTGTCTCCTCGGCGCGCAGGAAACGGCAAACATCAAAAGAATCTGGTGACACTTCATCAAAAAAGTTCCAATTTTTGAAAGATCACTGTTTGAAGTATGCTCAACTGACGCCTTCACCTAGCACTAATTCAGCCGCAATACTGGTCAGGGGATATCAAGTTATGTCACTGTTCCTAATGGCTCAGACTGCCTTCTAACGCTTCTAACAGATGTTGAGGGTACACTGTTGGAGTCTTTTCCTCAAGTGCCGCTACCCAAGGCATAATCTAGCTATGTGGACTGAGTACTCCTCCTGCATACTGGCTGCTTACCGAAACTCAGTTGTAGCTTGGTTGTAGCTGACAATGTTAAAGTTTTTCACATTGCCTTTTGAGCACAAAGTTTGCCGGAACAATCGGTTTTCTTTGACAGTGAATTTAGGGTGCTGTTTACTTCCGAGCTCAACATTCATCCCGTAACTTCATCAGAGAAAGTTCCCTAGTTGATTCGTAACCCGTCTTGGGAAGTAGGCTTGGGAAACCTTACTTTATCGTTTTTATTGTTGTATTCATTGTTATTCTTTGGTCACGGTTTAGCTGTAACAGTAATACAGTCGAACCTCGATTATCCGGACTTCTCGATTATCCGGACTTCTCGATTATATAGTCCCATTATTTTCGTGAATATTAATAAGGTATGACGAAAGTTCCTAAAACGCACATGGACACATGGAGGTGGGGGACCCCAGGAAGGTGAGGTATCCCGCCTCGGTAGGGTTACCAATCTCTCCATACAATCTCTCTTTATTTCTCGATCGCGTTCACATGTGAAGTGGGGTACCTCACCGAGGCGGGTTGCCCTGTCAGCCAGGGCGGGTAACCCGCTTAGCTGGGGTGAGTTTTTCTCCATGTGAATGCTGGAGGTGGGGTGGGGTGACGTTCATCCGAGCAATTGTCTCTGAATTCTTTGTTGATATACGCTCTTAGCGACAACGCGATAGCATTTTAAACCTCACCCCAGCGTCCCGGTGTTGCATGTGAAGGCCAGCTTTTTTTGACCACAGGTATGTGGGGTACCTCATCTTCCTGGGGTCCCCCACCTCCATGTGAACAGGCCCTAAAATAATAATAACAATAATAATAATAACTGTCTAGCTAATCGTCCTCGCAAATACAGCAAGGACGCAGCTCAACAAGGTCGAACCGAAAGCATAAAACGGCTTGGTTTTCCTTTCAAACGTCACCAGAATTTCTAATCGCTGACACGCTATGTGCTACAGTGCATTCAATTGAGTTCTGATTGGCTGAGATTTAATTGTTTTGTTGTTGCCGAGTAAAGCGTTGGTTTCCTAATTAATTCGTGTTTATCTCATTAATATTCACATTTTCGATTATCCGGACTCTCGATTCACTCCAGTCCCGTTGTGTCCGGATTGTAATCGAGGTTTGATTGTAAATAAAAATTAACTTCCCTGTCTACAGAAATGCTGTTACGGTGCCACTTCAGTTCTTATAAAATAAACTTGTGTTTGTGTGTGTTTTTATTTCATTCGACTTTTAACTGGGCCGTCGTTTGGCCAGAAACCTGACATTTTTGCGACTTCTGGCAATCAGGAAAACACAGGCGGCAGTTTGCCCAGAATAGTGGACAATGGCAAAAAGGCTGAACGGAGATAGGCTTTGCTGCTGCTCTAAATCGGACAGTGATATCGAAAACTCACTACGCTTTCGTACTGTTGGCGGGATTCGCAACAAAACAAGGTAGTCGTTTCGCATTTCAGCATCTTTTGTTGACCAGTCTTCACCTTGCACAACAGGAAAGAGAGCTATTGAGACGTAACTGAGCATGTAAGCAGACATACTACCGTATGCATTTCTTAGACAGCCTTTATTTTAGCGCGATAAAAATTAAAGCTTAACAGCTTGTGGCAAGGAGTTTCTGCTACTTGACAAGCCGGCCACTTTTTGAGTTATTTTTTGAAATTTCAATGATTTCTTTTTTTGTTAAAGACGTTTGGTCGCGCATCGAGATGATCGTCATACACTTCTGAAGGCCCGGTCAAACGAGTGCAACATCATCCAACATTGTTGAAACCGAACATTGTTGGACGATGTCGCACAATGTTAAACGAGGTGGCCAAACGAATGCAACATGTTGGATTCAACACTTGGTTTCAAGGGTTTGGGACCAATATTTACCAAGAAACCGGTGCCATATTGTCTTTGTTAGCCCAGAAAATGCTGCGAGACCGATAATTAAAGGAGCACTGTCACCGGGATTTTTGCTGTTTTTGGTTCAGTTCTGCCAAAATTACTGCCTTTTATCTGTTATTGTGCAAAAAATGCTCCTACAGAATCAGAAAGATGAATTCCAATGAAAGTTTAGCAGGGAGAGCTAACAATAATAATTTTTTTGGTGAATTTTCAATGCATAGCTTGAAATTTTGAAAAAACTGGCAAGTTTTTTCAAATTTCAATCCATTTCCATCTTCGTCATCTTAGATGGAATACAGAAGTTTATAGTGTCAATGCAGTACTACAGTCTTTGGCAGCAAAACTAGACCATTATTTTAACGTTTCCACTGATGCATTGGCAGTTTTAAGCTTTTTAAAGCGATGGTACAATATCGTGACACTGCCCCTTTAAGTGTTCAACCTCCGCGTAAGACAATCTTCTCGTGTTCGTTGGTCTTTCAGTTTCAGCTACTCCTTTTCCCTTTCGCTTTCTTTTTGAAGAGAGATCGCTTGTGTTAGAGCTCTCTTCATCGAGACATTGAAAATTTTGCTCGTTCGTGATACTGTATCTTGAACACTCACGCGGCAACGCGTGAAGCACTGAGTATAAACAGCGAATACTGATACCGCCAGCTTAGTGGGCTTAGTTCAACACTGTTGAAAACAGTGGCCAAACGAATGCAACATTGTTGTTCACAGTTCACACCTGAGAACAAAAGAAATGTTATATGATGCTGAAGACGATGTTTGATGGGTATCAAACTTCGTCCAACACAATCCAACATCGTGCACTCATGGTGGCCTCAACAATGTTGCATCAACATGTTGGATCCGTTTGGCCGGGCCTTGAGATACTCTCGTCCCCAGAGTCACTCGTCTTAAAATGTCGTTGACGAAAAGAAACGGAGGCTCTGGGGACGAGAATGTCGTGTGACTTGATTGGTGGTTTGCATTGCGCATGTGCTTCAGCCGACCAGAAAGCTTCGAATGTGTGCCGGTCTGCGAAGAATGGTCGCCTTTTTTCTTCAGTGAATATCATTTTCTCGAGCAAGGAAAAGTGGACTACATTAATTTCACCATTGCATACACGCCTTAGAGGTCTCGGTGCTTTGTTGATTGTAATTAATTTGCAAACGTTCTTTTTGCCTGATTTTTGCATTTCCCCGTTTCAGAATGTCAGAAAGAGATCCCCTGATATCTCGCACCGAGGTCAGAGAAGTTCAACAAACACGAGTGAGCGTTAGAGATGTTGGAAGGACAGTGAGATTAAGGAATACAGTTTACGCTTACTCGAACCATTTTATTACCCAAAGCCGACCGTACTTTCGAAGAAAGTTGCCAACGTACACGGACTGCGTGCTGTTCGTGTTCTTCACTCGGCTATTGTTGATAGCATCTTTTCTTGGTGCCTTGGCTCTTAAAGGTGGTTATTTCAAGGGAACACCATTTTATTGCTTCGTGGTGTGTGCTGTTTTCATTGCTGTTTTCTGCCAACACGAAATCGTCAACTGCAAATCACTTCCGGTTGTCTTGAGCCAGCCTGTTATTGACGGCCAAGCGTCTTTGAACGCGTTATACGAAGTAACTATCACAGAACTGCAAGGACTAGCACTGGAGAATTATCGAGCTGGAATAGGATTTGTCAATGTATCTGAAGGAAAAGTGAAATTCCAAGCTTTTAATCGTTCAGCTGTTCGCGCCATGCTCTGTGCGAGGCGACAGTCAAGGTGCATGCTGGTCTTGTTCTTCTGTGCCTCTTGTTATAACTTTTACTTTATGATGGTTCATTCCCTGGGTTTTAAATTATAAGAATGTCTTATTTTACACCGTGTGGGGAATATTGCCTTACATCGAACTATCAGTCCTTCCTTTAAGTATAATTATGAGGTAGCACAATAATGTGAAATGAAATGAAATGAAAACATGTCATTGGCTTCCCCGTGGGGTCAGCGCACGGGCTAACCAGGGCATTGTAAAATCAGTCAAGCAAACTTGATGAATTTCCCTGGGGGGTAAGGGGAATCTTGCAAGACAAAGTCTCCAGAGTGAGGTGGCTCACCCCTCAAGCTTTGATCGTAAAACAATGTCAAAATTTCCCCAACCCTCAGGCAAAGAATCCCATCCATTTCCTTGTATTCCCCCATATACCGGTATCTCCCTGGTTGGCCTGGGGGTTGACCCCACAGGGAAGCCGATGACGTGCATAAAATAAAATGAAGTCTTTCCCCCACGCTGGTGTGGGGGCTGAATGAGATCTGCTAGGGGTTTTTCTTCATATGTGGGCAATGTGTTCCTAAGTGTTATCATATGACCTGCACGGCCCCACATGCACTTTCATTGTAAAGCTATTGAGAAAATCCCCATATGAGGGCGATACACATTAGCGTAAGCGGGGCCGGTAAAAGCTGTACAGCCTGTTAGGAACATTAATACGATTTTAGAGGATTTTGCCACGTCTAACCATGTAATTTTGATTTACAACCAGATGGAAAATAGAAACAATCAGCCATGTGCATGTCATGCAAGTAAAAAAAATAGAATCATCAACCATTCAATATATAAAGTCAAATAATTGAGATATCATGAAAGAGTAATAAGTAAACAACATGCCAAAGTTTCAGGGCTGTGCAATATCCTGTACTTGAGTGATTTGGCAAAATGTACCACTCAAAATTATAGAGTTTAGAATGGACACTCTGTTGGTGTCCCTCTGAGAGGCACCAATATGGCAGCTGGAAACAAGCAAAAACATCTGGAATTTGCTTTGGCTATAGGGTTAGGGTTATAGACAAAAAATCTAAAATTCAAACCGCTCTGTTTTCAAAAAAAAGCAGGCTACCAAGCTGAAAACAGGCAAGCAGATACATTTCTAAAACGTCTTTTACGTGATGAAGCTAAAAGTGCAAACCTCCGTTTACCTTTGAATTTGAGTTTTTTATGATGTCATGTGAAAACCAAGAATTGGATAATTTTTCTGTGGCAATTCATAGCTTTTATATGAAAACTACATCTTCTGAGTGTGAAAGAGTCTGAGTCCACTAACTAAAGGAGATTGTATGATACGACACTTATTGACAGAGTCAGGTTGGGCTGGACAGGACAATATTTGGCTTTTGGTAATAATGCATGGACCTTACTGCACATGGTCCTTACGCCATGACCTAGAGCCAAATATTTTCCCATCCAGCCCTCCTACAGAGTCAATAAGTTACACATTCTTACAGCTTAGCTCAGCACACTTTAGCTGTGACTATTTTGGTCACCAATGCCAGTACATTGTAGAAAGAAGAAACGGTGACTTAAATAGTCATGACAGTTGCCTTTTGGATTAGTTCTCTGGTGGTAAAGTGGTGTGGGTCTCTGTGTGGTTTCTCAGGGGCACCCAATGACAAGAGTGCACTCGGATTTCCGTAACTAAAACGTGGCCTAAAAGATTCGAACTTGGGAAATCATAGCTCCTGAGATTATTGGAAAGGTCGTAATTCCTGTTTTTGGCAGTCAAAAACGTCAGCTAGCATTTTCGGAAAGAAAATAGTTCTCTAGGAAATTCATTGAAAGTTCATTTCAGCTTGCATTTTCTCAAAGGAAGATTTTGTTCCTTAACATTTTCGGGCAATTAAAATTTCAGCTAGGGAATCCGAACAGATGAACTTCTTCTAGCTTATGAAAACATCGCTTTAAACAGACTTCAAACACCTTAAGGCACTTAAAAATGCCTTTCTACAGCTTTTGGTTGATTTTGCTCTTTGGGTGCCCCTGGTTTCGATCCAAATTATTGAAAAACTTTGACAACATACCCACGTATGGTAAACAGAGTTGTCATTAATCTTTTGAGCCACATGTTGCATTTAGTTTCTCACTTGCAGAAAAATTGCGTTGTGAGTACTGGTAAAAGCAACCAATAAAAGCCAAGGTATCAAGGACCTTTTAAAGGTCTTATGGGAATTACAGTGCTTAGTTACAGCGTTGGGTAAAGATTTAAGGAGTCAGGTAAAAGTGATATATTTGCACCAACATATGATAGACTTCTGACCATGCAGCCTTGACCCTCCCACCATCTCACAAAAAGACTTTTTTAACAGGTCCAGTTAAATTTTCTCACTCCCTGCTTTTTATACCTCAACTTGTTGCATTGCTGACTAGTTCCTCTCTAGAAATTAAGACAGCTAGCACATGTTTTAGTTAGCAGGCATTTTTTTGGCAGATGAGTGCAATATAAAAAGTTGTTTGTGCATAAGGCCACCATCTTGGATTTCATACGTTTTCATGAAAAAACTCAAAATATGCCTGTTCTGCAGGCTATAAATTTAGAATTTGGTGACGCTAGGAATGCTATTAAATCTTTGAAGCATGTGAAGGTACTAAGAGTAATGTTCTAGGGTAATGCTTAATGTTGAAGCTGTCACACTTCAATAAGAATAAGGCATCTTAAGTGGTTTGTTGGCATTTCTTTTGGAATTGATTTGTTTTCTGGGTCATTTTTCCGTGATAAATAAAGATTGTTCTGTCACGGCTGACTTTGTAGTGACCTTTCCTGTAGTCAGATTTCTTGTCATGAGACTCTTTGGTTTCTACTGTTGTGTTCCATTGGGTGATGGCATAACTTTTATTAGTTTCTTTTTGTGACACAATCCATTTTGTTTGGATGTACGCAGCTAGTATTATGTGAAGCCAACACTCAACTGTTAAAGGTACTAGTATAAATTAATGGATTTTGATGGTTTCCTTTGAAACCACGCATATATGAGGATGATTTCTTAGAAGGCACATTTCAAAGTTAATGTTAACTTCTCAGACTCATTAATAATTCAATAAGAGAACAAAGATGGAATCACTTCCATGAAGGAAGTTTGGATATGTGATCCTAACTATAATAAAATGTGGTGAACTTTGCCTCTAATCTAATTACACAAACTTTATACCTCAAAGTGGGTTAAAAAATTTGGCTGTGCCTCATTTTTTCAACCCACTTCTCAGTGTCTGGATATATATGATAATGATGCTAGTAAACTAAAATAAACTAAAGTAATTCATTGAAATTTAACCCTATTGTTTTGGGTACTGGTACCTAGTGGTTGAGTTAAGGTACAATCTGAAAAAGACTGGTAAAAGCTGGGCTGAATGGAGACAGACACATCAATGATCATTGTAAAAAATTGTATAATGATAAAGTAAATTTGATAGCCTATTTTTTATAAGATTATTTGATTATTTTCTTAGTTAATAGATGGCTATAACAAAGTGTACAAATAAGAAAGTAGAAAAAAAAGCTATTTAATAAATAAAATAGTATTTTTCCAATATGTTGTTCATGCACATTGCAGTCACTGCCACTTGATTTATGGCCCCACCCAACTGATCCAAGGAATTGAAATAAAAAGGCCAGGCTACCGGTGCATCACTCTTGAATCCCAAACTTGGGTATTTATTTTTTTAGGTGCTCTTCCTATCAGTGTGGATGGATGTTTGTTAAGGATGGCCCACTGAAAGTTGAAGAAATCGTGGAGGGGTATATCCAAGAACAGTTTTTCTTTGATTGTGGACGACGTCCACCGAAACTGAAATTTATCTGCCTTTCTGATGGTTTGGTCGCATGTTTTTTAGAAACGGGATAGAAAAAATTAGTCTGCGAGGCAGCTCTCCGTTGACAGAGTGTTAACTACCTTAACCCTGACCTTAATAGTTAAGCCCTGGCCAAACTATCGAGCAAAGTTGGATTTAGCCTGCGTGCAGACATCTCCTATTTCCTTTGTTGCACGCCGAAATGAAGCAAAGTTGACAGATCTGTTGCTGTGTGCTGCTCCCTATGACCCACTAGTTTTTATACAAAAAATAATACAACAATGAAATGAAAGAAAAGACTCGATCATATATTTTATTAAATAACACTGATGATTGGGTCTTTTCTTTCATTTTATTGTAATGAAATATCATTTGAAAAAAAGGAACAAGAGAGGTTTTAATAAAAGGCATTTTTTTATAATAACCAGTCAGTAACTTAATGTTCGGCTATATCACGGTATTTAATACTAGTAATATTATATAGAACAATAAATTACAGAAACAAAAATGTGTGGCCAACTATTCCAGCAAAACTAAGCATTCAATTATTGCAAGACCTCTTTCTTTTGATGCAACGAGTATGCCTATTCCAGACATCCAGTCAACCTACCCCTCACTAAGGTCTGAAAAACTGATCACCCACCCCCTATACTTTTTGACCAGTCCCTTAAGCCTGGTTTCCATATGATCTTAATGGTCTGCGATCGGTCTGTGACACGATCGGCGACACGATCGGCCGATCGTGTCGCAGACCGATCGCTTTACCACCTGCTGGTACCTGGCTGCACTTTGCCCTCTGGTCACGTCAGTTGATGTCCCGCACGTGATCCGCACCGAACGGAGCATGAGAACAATAAAGTTACTATGACAACTAGACCCCGGGAAACGTCGGAAATATAATAACGAGAACAACAAAATGGCGGTAGAAAAGCACACGATCTCGGTAATTGGTCTCCTTAAAGATGTTGAATTTCACATGATCAAAGGGGCTGCGGAGGTATTTCTTAGCATTTTTGTTAAATATTTTGGTTTTTCTGCCCCTGAAAACTGGTTTGAGGTGTCAGGCTTTCTTGTCATTTGTTGGTTGTGTTTTTACCAGAAACTTTGTCAAAAGGATCCTGATGTTTTTACTGAACCCTACGTCCTCGGCTTGCTTGAGTGTGACTGGGATGCTTTTATTCGCGAGAAAAAGAAGGTAGGACAGTTGTCAGGATTCTTGGTGTCGTAAAAACCGTAGAATGGGCGATTCTCTGCTCCTTTCTTGCGGGCGTAAAGGTTGTTCATTGCAGGTTATTGTGAATTAAGCTTACTTGGTCAATTTGTAGCTTAAATAGGAAGGTCACCTTTTAACTATACTGACCTCACCAGCCTCTACTCCCTAGTAGGAATGAACAGTTGTTAATGATAACCCAACGAAAACAAAAACTAATTCGTAGAGATTAATTACTTCATGGTTGGTGAGGGCGTACAATTTTTACGCACGAGATGTGAAGAATCGCAAACGAACAAATGCATGAGCGTAGCGAACGAGTAAGTTTGCGATTCTTCACAACGAGTGCATAAAAATCGTACGGGCGAAGACAACAGACATTAGACGATGAAGTGAGCTTTATGCACATGTCATCGGCTTCCCCGTGGGGTTGACCCCTGGGCAAACGAGGGGGATTGTAAAATCAGTCAAGCAAACTTTAGGAATTTCCCCACCCCCTAATCTTTGATCGTAAAACAAAGCCGAGAGTTTCCCTACCCTTGGGCAAAGAATCCTATTCATCTCTTTGTATTCCCCCACATATCTCCCTGGTTGGCCCGGGTATCAACCCATGGGGAGGCAGATGACATGTGCATGATTCACTCCAGGGTTCTAAACGTTCAGCATCTTCTTTCAAAATTTGTACAAAGATGAAACTCACAAACATAAAAGCATCACCATTTTCTTTTCAAAATTTTAGCAAAAGGACAAAAACCCGAAGGAAATTTCAAAAGTTTGTGTTTCTTTTAAAGTCAAGCTTACTCTTCATCACTGTCCTCCAAAGGCATCAGTCTCTTCCATCGTGGCAATGCTTCGGTTGTAGCTGGGCTAGATTCCTCTAGTGTGAGCTTTACTGACTAGTTAGCTGTGTTTATGTTGATCAAAAAATTGCCTCCTTGAATGACAGCTACGTTGAATAAAGCCATAGATTGCTGGCAGTCAGAAGTGGGTGGAGAAATGGCTGGATTAGCTGTTTCATACGAGGGCGTCTTTGCTGTCTTTGGTTATGACTGAAATGATAAACTCACACAAGTGTTCGTTCAACTTCGTTGCTGGTCTGTCTTTAACATTTCTAATTCTCTAAAAAGGCCTGCAAAAATTTACATCTTGTTGTGTTTTTTGCAGGTGGCTTTGCTCTCTTGTTCAGCAATGAAATTGACAACCGAACCGGTGTCCACAAACCTTTCCTCCGACAATTTGAAAATAAAAGGCCAGATTGGCGGGCAGCTTGCAAGTTTTTGTCCCAAGGAGGACGCAGTTTCTCGAACAATCACTTTTCTCTGGTGAAAAACTCTTTTTGTCCAATCAGATGCCGCAAACGATGATTTTTCACAGTGAAATGTCATTGTTTGCGTCACTGATTGGCTGTGACTAAAAACAAAACAATTTTTTAATCACTGTCATTTCCGTGAGTAAATCTCAGTACTTATATCATAAAGAGCTGTACTTGTGGAGTTTGTAAATATGCTGTTCAATCAAATCTCAGTGGGGATGATAAGCTAAAGAAATATTGGGTTAGGTGTGACCATGTAGTTTTTAGAGATAATTAAATAAAATTTTCCATTGGCACAGTATTGTAGGCTTTTTAGTAAAAATTATTTTTACTAAAAAACCTAAAATACTGTGCCAATGGAAAAATTGAGATTCTTTAACATGGCCAGATCATCATTATTTCTGCAAATTCTAGTCTTGTTTTAGGCTGGTCCAAATATTGCCTAGCCTGATGCAAGAATTAAAGATGGCAAGATCCGTGAAAATTGGGCTAATTATTTGCAAGACTCTCGTTACTGGAAAGACCATTTGCCACTCTTATTTTATGGTGTTTTCTCCAGATTGATAAAAACACTGTGATTACCTCCAATTTGGTTTTGGAATTCAATAGCCCTTCATAGATGTAAATATAATTTTTGTGGGGTTTAGAGATAAGCTATGCAAAGGTAATTATTAGTACCAGGGAGTACCACCGGAAAAAACTGAATTTGGTCGATCAGATTCCATGATACAATTTAGGTACGTTGTAAAATTCATGATTCATGAATCATTAGAGTTTATAGACTGAAGACAAAGGAACTTCATTTTGACCTAAGTTAAAATCATTTTGAATTTCATTTTGAGCTACTTGTATACAAAAGAAAGTACTTTTTACATTGTACGTAGTTTCTCTAAATGGGGTAACATTCAAGTGAGAGTTTCTTTGCTTGGTAGGAAATGAGAAAAGAAGTGTGGGGTTTTAAGGAAAATGTCATCACCTTTCTCAATGACGAGTTGATTGGAGGACACGAGGGATTTCTAAAGTGGGCAATGGATAATTATGGATACAAGGACTTTAGGTTTGATCAACGACTTCTGAATTTCTTTTAATATGAAACCTCACTCTTAACACTGCCATTCAGCATTGAGTAGTAACTTCAATGAAATCATTTATCAGTAAAGGCCATAAAAAGTACACGTTCATGTATATGGACTGCACAAGTACCTTTCAAGCTGTTGTACAAACATTTAAATTAAGGAAAATTTATGTATGAAATTGAGAACATGGCTCCCATTCAATTGTTCTGGTGTTAACAAATTAAATTCTGTTCCTTTTCGCTGTATGTCAAATGTAACACTGCAGTTTGTTACATTCTATTGTATTCAAATAGATGCTGGGCCTCAAGTAATTATTGTTACTTTAAAATAAGTCATGGACTTAACTTAAAAATTTTGTAACAAGAATAGTATCTGAAGCTATTATTTATTCAGGGTCCCCCAGGGCTGTCTTTAAGAGTCGGTTTTCCCTGGCCAATTCTGATAATTCTGGAATAGATCCCCGGCTACTTTCATAGAAAAACAGCTTATTGACTGTATGACAACAGCTGGATTCCCCGGCTACTTTTTGCACATCCCCACCTACATCAGAAATTAGTGACAGCTCTGGTCCCCTGTGCAATAAAGGGGTTGTGGTACAGAAGTTTTTTAGCAATAATTGGGATTGTTTTTCCTGTGCTATTGTTGTAACACTTTTCTGTTACTTATTTCTCAATGAGGATTAGAGTGATCATTGCAGTTATTACTCACATTGCTGCATCATAGAGCCACTGACTTCTACCGACTTCCAACTGGTGATAACTGTTCAAATTCATGCTATCAAAATTCAGTTGTATTGATCTCATATTTCCTGCTTATTCAGTCAAAGACAGTTGATTCAAACTTTCTGATTTAGTTTTAAAATAATATTTCATTCAATGATTCAGTTGAACTATCATAATAATTTATTACTCTTCTCTCAAATTAAAAAAGAAAATGTTGGATCTTTGGATAAGACTTAAGAATTTACATGTAATTATTATTATTTGGTGTAGTCCAGTAGTAATGTACATGTACATGTAAATCCTGTATTTTCCTTTTACGTTTTTATTAAATTAAGTGTTCATTTTTCTCATTACCACTATTTTATCCATTCCCTTCCCCCTGCTCTTACTTTCCTGAGAAGTTAACTTTGCTTTATGTTTTCCTTGTAGACCACTTCCATTGTGGCATGCTATGGCAAAAGAGGCATATAAGAACTACCTTCTAAAAACAAAGGTATTATAATTCAAAAACAGAAAATACTCAACCATGTATCTATGTCCTAACAAGTCACATTTCAACATATGTTAAGTTGAAGCAGTTGAATGTGACATCACAAGATTTGTGAGAAGAGAATTTAATGAGGTAGTTGGAAAGAGCATGATAGTGACAGTTAAGGGCTGTTTACAGAGAAAAGTCGCGCCGGCGCAAGTTTCATACCGGGGTGACTTCTTGATTTCGCATCACATTTTCATGAAGGGATGTAATACAGGTGTGAATAGAAATCGCAAAAATGGCATCCATCGTCGGTATCCTGCAGAAGCAGTGGTTATTTCAGCTATAAATATGACCAATTCATTCACAAACGTTATCTTCAGCAAGCTTATCGCCTGGACTTCTCAAACAAATTGGCAAGAATGTCAGTTTTAGAGGCCAATTTCATACCAAAATGACTGTTCGTGTCGCATTTACATGATACTGTCCTGACATTTCGAACTGGAACAAATTCTTGCTCTGATGCAGCAACCGGAGTGAACTTGCACCGGATGACATTTTTTGGTGGTATCATGTAAACGAATACAGAGCTTCGAGGGGGAATCAGAGTGAACTCACACCGGGGCAAAAGTCACTCTGATATCATGTAAACAGCCCCTAATATACTACTAATAAAGTGATAATGATAACAACAATAGCGATTGTAGTTGTTAGTGTTAATATTTGGCATTTTCCATTGCGTAGGTAATACAGGTGGTCATTTTACAAGTACTTATTGTCTTCCTGTAACAAATTCCTGTCATCACATAATAAATATTATTAACTCCTTGTTTGACATTTGGGGGCTGGGATGTAGGCAATATACAGTACATCCAGACTTTTTTAAAATAAGAGAATGTAAAAACTATCAGTACCCTGGAAATTTCAAAAAGGAGCTTAGTTTTGATGGCACACTTTCCATTATTTTGCAATGCTTAGCATTATATGTACTTCAGTACTTTAAGTGTACTGAGGCAACTGCATATTTTCCCCTAAAAAGTCTAGAAACCTTTGTTGACAATGACTAAAGCAAAGGTTTTAAGCCTTTTTTAAGTCACAGATCGAAATCATGCACAAAGAATTTTCATCTCTGCTCCAGTCATCCAATTTTTTGAACTTTTATGGAAAATACTGGCAAATTTGACTGTAGGTATGGTTGGTAATTTGCCCACCGTAATAATGCCTGCAACACTTACAACTTGTAAGAAAGCTTCTCTTGTGAGTAGAATGATGTAACTGCCAAGGCAAGGTACTCTAACATTACTCTTGTTTGATAATATTTCCTGTTGTTCTCAAACCAACTGATAATATTATACATGTATGTACATAGAAACTTTTACTTTGGAGTGTTACTAAATGTCAAATGTTCTGTGGTTTTGTAGCATCAGTTTGTTTATATGGACGTAGCAGTTAATCAGGAACTAATTGGAAGATTGTTGATTGAGGTAAGTTTGTGATCTTTAATAACCAAGGACAAGATGAACTTTTTTATTTAGTATAGTTATTACACATATACAGTCGTCTGTACAAATTGAATCATGTTCTTTCTACCCACGACAAATACTTATTTAAAGCTGTTTATTCTCTACTGGGGAATCAAAATCTGACGGGATTTTGAATACTGAAACCTGAAAGAGACGTATTTTCACATATATTCTCATGGGTTCCTGAACATGCATGTACGTCACTGTCTTTGTCTTATGAGCCTATCATGAACCTGCCGGTCTTATTTTCAGTGGGGCAGATCAACGGCAAAAATATAGGATTTTGAAGTTTTTAAAAAAACATTAAAAATTCATGTTTTGTTCAAATCGAAACATTTTTTCACAGAAGTTTATTTGGTGGGGTTTACATTCATATGAGAAATTAAAACCTTTTTTCATTATGGGCACTTTAAAGTAGTTTATATACACTTAAGGACTGTGTCTCCTGATACAGAATGTGCCAAAAAACAGATCTTAACAGCTGCTATTGGAATTCAAAAAGAAATGCTAGGGTAGCCACACATTTTTCAGAGATTTAAGAAGGCAACAAATACACTAAAAAAGCTTTAAAATGCATGACAATAAATTGCATTTTAGGTTGAATTTGAAGCTTGATTTAATACTTGAAAATAAGCGGCTACCTCCAATTTTCGTTTTGGATCCCTGAGAAGCCAGGTTACCAAGCCCTTCTTGAGAATTAAGGAAGAAAGAAAGATGAAGGAAATGTTAAAGCCCTGTCTGTGAGTCAGTTTACAAAGGTTCTAAAAAACAAACTTCTTGATGATTATTAAGACATCTTTTTTTCACATGCTATTCTCTTTGTTTCTAATCAACAATCTTGCTTATTTATATGATGTACATTATATTATAATTATTTTCTAACACTGTGAGTGTTTTTGTGTGTGTGTTTTTTTTTTTGTGTCTATGCCCAGGGGCACCCAACGACAAGTTTTGGTAGATATCTGTTCAGTGGAGGGTAATTCACCTTGTGTTTTCGGCGTCAATGAAAGAGTGCACTCAGATTTCCGTAACTAAAACGTGGCCTAAAAGACTCGCAATTGGGAAATCATAGCCCCTGAGATTTTCAGAAAGGTCGTAATTGCTGTTTTTGGCAGTCAAAAACGTCAACTAGCATTCTCGGCAGAAAGAAAATAGTTTCCTAGAAAGTTCGTGGAAAGTTCATTTCAACTTGCATTTTCTCAAAGGAAGATTTTGTTCCCTAACATTTTCGGGCAATTAAAATTTCAGCTGGGGAATCTGAACAGATGAACTTCTTCTAGCTTTTGAAAACATCACTTTAAACAAACTTCAAACACCTTAAGGTACTTAAATATGCCTTTCTATATAGCTTTTGGTTGATTTGGCTCATTGGGTGCCCCTGTATGCCTGTGTCTGTTTTTCTGTGTGTGTTAGTGTATGTTTTCTGGTGCACATTTTGCTCTATTTTATCGAGTGTATTGTACCTTTGATCCATTTCACTAATTTATTTTTATATCCTGCAATTACTGACCTTCAGGCATTTTTAACTCTTAACTCTGAAGGTCCGTACCTTTTCTTATGTATTAACTTATATAATTAATTTTTGTAACAAAGAAAGAAATTCAAAGTACAATAAAGATGTTGTAGTGGTAAGTGATCATGAAAGATGAGTTGTCTTTGTAACTGAGTTCTCCCAACCAATACCGTTTAAGAAATATATAAAAGAACAGTGACAAGAATATGCACATGTTGATTAGAGCTTAATAAGAAATGGAGGTATCAAGTTCAAGTCCTTCATTTACCTTTAGCAAAAATCATGAATCAGCATTACAAAGATCCCTACATGGCATGCTGGTCACCCTCGTAAGTGACTTTTCTGTGATAAAATTCCCTTGTTTTCAACTCATTCAACAGCTTTTTACAGAGAGATTGCCAAAGACGTGTCAGAATTTTCGTGAGCTTTGTTTAGGGACTCATACTGAAACACAGCGTCATGACCCTCCGCTAAAGCTGTGGTACAAGAACTCAATACTCCACAGGATTGTTCCCAATGGCTGGATACAGGGTGGAGGTGAGTTATGAACGTGTCTGTTATGTACTGGACCTGCTCAAAACAAAGCTGAAATCCTTCAGCTGTAGCATAAGTTCAATGTGGGAGTGGGCATGGGGAAGTGTAGGGGGAGGGGAGGGGGGAGGGGTGTCATGGATTGTTAGTAAAAATCTGAAAAGGAACGGAGACCCGTTTACCAATGGCAAACGAAAAGATAACGGCCAAGTTGTCTTCTATTCTTACAGTAAGTGTTTTTGGGCCGACGTTTTCAAGTTCTCCCTTTCCATCTCAGATGAACTTCGTAATAACTTACTGTGGATCATTTTTTCTTGTAAAATTTACTTGATTTTATCTCACTGGGGATCCAGAAGCAAATCATGAATTAAAAAGTCACTGACAATTTAAGTAGTAAACGTTTGGTCAAAATATCAGTGATAATTCCCATGATACTGCCCCTTTTAGGAGCATGATCACGGTCTTTGGATTTTGAAAAGTTTACCCTTAAATTTTCAAAATGGTCATTTGTAATCCGTTTCAATCTTCTCCATCCTTCACCATCCTCGCCATATTTGCATTTATTCTTGTCTCTTTGGTACTTATCTTCCCTGCCCAATTGTTATTTCACTGTTTCCCACCATTTAAAAGTATTTTTTCATGTCTCTAATAATGACCCAAACTATCGTGACCGAGCTACTTTAAGTCAAATGATGTTACTATTCAGTCACCATAGACACAGATAGACACTCTTCCTAAATGATTCCACTTTATGGGTATATAAACATTTTGATGGCCGTATTATACCAGCAAGGAATCAACTGACATAGCACTGTGAATATTGTGGATCGCTAAAGTATGTAATTTTTGTTTTGTTTTGCAGACATAGAAGGTGGAAAGGGGACTGGGGGAGAGTCTATATATGGGCCTTTGTTTGAAGGTAAGGTCACGGCCCTCCCGCTCATTGCATAATTACGAATATCACGTCACCATTAGCTAACACGTAAACTTTTTCACGTGATAAATTATTGACAAGGTACGCGCATACGGAGGGAGTGTGATATGAAGAAAAGGTTAGAAAAAAACGCTTGTCCTCTTCTTGCAACTGCCTAAAGTTAGAAAAATGGAATTGTTTTGTAATGGGCCTTGTTTTCTTTCCATAGATGAAGACTTCTCCATTCCACACAACAAGCGAGGGATTGTGGGTATGGCTAACAGGGGCCGACATACAAATGGCTCTCAATTCTTTATCACGCTACAGCCTGCTCCTTGGATGGACACCAAATATGTTGCTTTTGGGTAAGTAAAGCGCCTTTTCTCACGCGGTTTTTGTTGCATTTTTTCAATGCACGTTTCCTTGCGTTCAAGTTGTTTGTACGGACAACTGCCTAAGGTAACCTCAACGGACTTCAGTTGGTGGGATAAGCGAGGTAACTGGTTTAAAAAGGAGCAGGGTTGGCGCAGTGGTGAGAGCGCTCGCCTTCCACCAATGTGTCCGGGGTTAGATTCTCGAACTCGTCGTCACAAGTGGGCTGAGTTTGTTGGTTCTCTACTCTGCTCCGAGAGGTTTTTCTCCGGGTACTCCGGTTTTCCGCGCTCCCCAAAAGCCAACATTTGATTTGATTCTACTTTATTTAGATTTGTTTCGATTTAGTCTCTGTGCTCGGTTAGAAAGATTTGAGACTTAAGTATTATAACTTGACTTCTCATAACTAAGTGAAGCACGATCGTCCGGGTGAGTGTAGTCCTGAGAAGGACTGCTTGTGATGACATTGACTAAAGTTTCGACAACCTGAGCGGATTAGTCATCATCAGAGTCAAGTGATATGTGTAATGTCAGTAGATGGTATAAATACTCTGGTTGTTGATCTGATTGGTCAACGAAGTCGTGATGTTATTGGTAGTCTGTCAGTTAAGTCGTGATGTTATTGGCTGTCTTTGGTTGTCTTTGTATTCACTTCTGACGTGGATGGCCCTCCTCATTCACAAAGCGTGTCAGTTTTATATACTCTTTCCAAGAAGAAATAACCAGTCCATCTTGTGGTTTCTTCTTCCAACTACAAACTTTTGAAAGCCAGTATGGCCGTGTAAGTTACTCTCTTTCGTTTTCTTTTGTAGACAAGTAATAGAGGGAGCTCGCGTTCTCAACGCACTTGAAGAGCAAGAAACATTTAATGAAAGACCCAAGTCTCCGTGTGTTATTCTTGACTGTGGATTATTTGACGTGGAAAGGCTTTGGGACACCTCACGATCATAGAAACAGAAACAAAAACGTGCTAACTTTGGTGACCTTTTTGCGAAGGGAGCATCAGTGAAGACACACTTTGCTGTGATTGGGCACTTTTTACGGAGCATACATCTACGCATCTTTCCTCTATCTTTTTTAAAGGAAACGTTCTATATCTGTAGTCGATCTTTGTACATTGTACAGATTTCCATCAAACTTCAAACTTCACGTTATTTTGCATTTACTTGCAGGTTTATTTAGATGAGCCATCATAACGGCGGCATTTACGAACTAATTTATCTTTCGCTTTTGGCGTGATCGTACGTTTTATCGCCGACCACAACCAGCTGGTATTTTGGTTGTAAGAGTCAAATCAAATCAAGTTTTTTATTTAGCTAAATAGAAATTAACGAACGTCTGAAAGGAACTACGTCATGGTGATGCTTTATGCATGTTTTGGTCAAATTGAAATCTAATGGCTTCAAATAGCTTTCTTCATTACCAAAAGGATCTCAGAGGCCAAAAGAAAGATATCAAACTCTTTCCTCGAAAGGGAAGCAAACCGTAATCTGTATTTGGCTATTTTTCCCAGGACACAATATGAGAACTTGAAAAAGTTGACCCAATTGTTTCAAGTCGCAGTCCTTTCCATTCATTGCGAAAGAGGTTTGTAAGTTTAGTTTTGTTAAACTGGAAAAATAAATTAGCAATATTTGTGGGTTTCCTGTACTTTCAGTATTTCTTAGCTTATCAAAGTGATGCTGAAAGCTCGTGACTTAGCTCCTTGAAGATGTAGAGTCCAGCCGAGTGGCTAGATAGGTTCATGTAACATCCTGTTAAAAAAAACCTCGTTATTCCTTCAGGTTACTATGGACGCTGCTTGTTTAAAGTTGTCTTCGCTTGCTCCAGTTTAGGAAAGTACAGGGAACAATGCAAATCAAACACCATTCTGGTCGCCAGATCTTATTGTACAGTAGATAAGAAACCTGAAATATGATTTTTAACTCTGCAAAGCGTTTGTATATAGTTTACGTCGAGGAACTGAAATAAAGTTATGTTGCATCTTAGGTTTGTTGAAAAATGACTATAGCTTCGCTAGTAATCGATAATCTACGCTTTTGACGAATTTAGTCCCAGGTACTATCTACGGATCAGCGCGTCTCCATTCAGATTGTCACAAGGATTGGTAGCTACAGGCATTGACAATTTGATGGAACGCCGCAGTCGCTGTAATCATGTCTCGCTTTCTCTCCTTTGAAATTTTAAATCTATGGAGACCCAATCTACTTTAGGATAGTGTAAAGGCCCTGGCAAACAAGGACATATTGTTGCGTTGTGGAAACACAACATTTTGTTTTGTGCCGTCCCGCTCGTTTGCTCACCCAAGAAACATCATGCAGAGCAACAATGAGAGAAATATCGAGAGAAACCGTTGGATGGGAGACACTTGAGTGCAGGAGACATCTGGCTGCTGTAACTACCTTCTATAAGTCAATCAACAACCTGCTCTACCTCCCCATTCCTGTCTCCGTCCGGCGCGCAGATCCTCGCGCACGCTCAAAACACCCCTATAAGTTCCGACACGTTGCCACCAACACCAATGCCTACAAGTGCTCCTTCTTCCCACGCACAATCCCTTTATGGAACAGTCTGCATGCCTAGTACAGCCGTCTCTGCTACAAGTCCTGAAGCCTTCCAAGTATATGCCTTGCCTATCATGAGAGCCATTTGCCACCCTAACTAACTTTTACATTATATTTGTTTTTGTATTCCTAGTATTTTTTGCATTATAATGTGTGTACATTAATTTCAAAGTTGGAGCTAGTTGTAAATTTGTAAGTGGGCTGTTAAATGTAATCTCAGTTGACATTCTTTTAGCATCCTGTATGGTTGTAAGACTACGAGGATTAAAATATAAGTAAGTAAGTAAGTAAGCAAGTAAGCAAGTAAGCAAGTAAGCAACGTGTCCTCGTTTGCCAGGGCCTTAACAACATTTATTGTCCCTGATTGTAGGATGGCCGAGACTGGTCGACGAATTAAAAAAAGTGCAAAAAGTGCTTCTATTTTGAGGCTATTTAGAGAGGCCTTGTACTAACTCTGTCTTAGGGTTATCCCGTTTCTCAAATTAAACTTCACTCTGACTAAATGTATATTTGAGTTCGTCTTATTCCGTCAGGGATAACTTCGCAAAATTCAATTTAATTCAGATTGGCAAAGAATAGCATCTTAAAACATCAGGATCAAGTGTGCGCAGAAAATCACGCTTCTCGTAAGTTCACACATGTTGGTGAAATTACAGAAAATCAAATGCAGCCAGAAATACGGATTTTATTTGAACAAGCGAAGACGATGGTGATGATGACGATGATAATGAAAAAGAACAACAACAATAATAATAATAATGATGATAATAATACATGTAATAATAATATTTTTGACATTTCTACTGATTGCTGGAAGGGTGGCCACACCCGTGCAACGTGTCACAGATTCTAGGAACCGCTCAACTCTGGATGTAATAACCGCGCATTTTTAAAAAGGTGTTTTTATTATGAGTTCTTTTTCGATAAACACTTTTTTCTTTTTCACAGTAATATTATCGTTCGTTGACGCATTTTTCGATTTGAAAAGCATCCTGCAAAATGAATGAACATAGTTTTGCAAGCAGTGATTGTTTTTTGTTTGTTTGTTTTTAACCTGTCAGTTAAAGCTTTTGTTCATATTGCTCCAGAATGCTATTAGAGCCAAACCCACCGACTTTAAGTTCACCCCACCCTCTCTGCCTCTGCAGCAAAATTCACACTAAGCAGGAGCCCGATGACCGCACAAGTTTACTGGATTCTCATATTTACCGTAAAAGCTCTATTAAGCCCCCGTCTCTATTTGTCTATTAACCACCCCCCCCCCCCTCCCTCTAATAGGCCCCCCTCTCTAATTCTTTGTTTTCACATGACGTCATCAAAAACTAAACTCAAAAGTAAACAGACTTTTGCATTTTTACCTTCATCACGTAAAAGACATATTAGAAATGTATCTGCTTGCATGTTTTCAGCTCGGTAGCGTGCTTTGTTTTTAAAATAGAGCAGCTTGAATTTGATAGTTTTCACAGTGTGTGACATTACAGATGTCTGCCCAAAAGCATATCACGCGCATGAAAACATCGATTCACCGTGTGTTTTTGAGGTTATAAAAGCCAATATGACAAGAGAACCGTCTATGTGAAATTTTGCAGGCTCAACAGAGCGAAGAAAGCCTTTGAGATAGCCAAAGTAAGTTCCAGATGGTTTTCACTCGTTTCCGGCCGCCATGTTGGAGTTCATCAAGATGGGCTCCATCAAGGCGTTGCCATATCAAACCTTATAATTTTGAGTAGTATACTTTGACGAATAACTCGAGTACGGGACATCGCACAGCCCTGAAGCTTGGGAATATTGTTTTTTTATTACTCTTCTACAATATCTCAATTTCTTGACTTTATCTAGTGAATGGTTGACGATTTTATTTTTTTATTTGCGTGACGTGTGCGTGACTGAAAACCAAGACTACACGCAAACACTTAGTACTGTTTCCATAGCTGTATTAAATACTTAAGTTTCACTGCAGTTGTTTGAGTTTTGTACAAAAACTATTTAAGACGAAAGCGGCGTGTTTAAGATTTGAAATAAGCCCCCCTCTCTATTTAGCCCCACTCTCTAATAAGCCCCCCGTTAATTAGGCCTGGAATTAAATAAGTTCCACCACCCCCCCCCCCGGGGGGGAGGTTGATAGAGCTTTTACGGTATTTACCCATGATCTTTACGTTTCTATGGTGACAGTTTGGGCGCCTTCCGTTACCGAACAAGTCAGAATTAAGCATGAAGTCTAGAAAACTCGCTTTGTGCAACTGGATGTGAAGTTATTGTTAACGATAATTTAATTGCCTTAATTGCTTTTCCAGTATATGCTCACAATTGACGCCAGCGAGAAAGAATAGGCTTGTCTAGAAGCTCGACCCTCCTGAAAAGCTGGCTTTTTGGCAACTTTTTAATTTTATACTTTACAAATACTACGCACTTACACACGGTGCATTCTCAGTGTTGCTCAAACCTGAAGGCTTATCGGGCACAATTTGTAAAACGCCTGGCTTACTTTGCTCAAGGCTGTAGTTTGGTGAAACCGCAAAATTTTCATTTGAATTAATGGTTTGTCACAGCATGAAAGGAACAAGCCATTAATTACTGATAAAAATATCAGTTTATTGAGAGAACATAGAGTAATGACAGTAATCAAATGTATAAGTTCCTGAAACTTTTTTCAAGTAACATCGTTTGTCGTACCTCGTAGTCTCATCTCACGTATTTGGTGTTTCGTGAAAGTTCTAAATTATTTTTGACGGAAGGATCCTGAGTGCTTGCTGTTTTCATGCTGCTTTAATTGAATGCGTCACCGAAGCAGAAACTATCAACTCACACATACTTTTTTTGGATTATTTCTTAATGCTTCTTTCACTCGCTGTTGAGTTAGCCAGATGATTGAATAATGCAACCAACGTCAGGGTTTTATCTCCTTGTCAGGGTAGGTATAACAATTTTCCGATTACAGTCACTAAGATCAGCATGGAATTGGTAAGGAGCGAGGGACGTAAATAATCATTACGAGTGATTAATGCTGAGTGAGCTTCGTTTCAGTTGTAATCGCTACATTAGTGTATAAATGTACTAGAATATTTTGTTGTGGCAACCATCGTTAGATGTGAAATCAGTACTGAAACAGGCACTGAGGCTTGTCGCAAACATACAGACAGTGTTGATCTGCTGTATCAAATTCAAATCTAGCTTTGATCAGTGTAGCTTACCGTCTCCTTAGAACTGAATTTTCTCCTTTTTAGCATACGTATAAAATCTTAAAAATGACAAACAATTTGGTAACCAGGGCACTGTATGTCGTTTTCACTGAGCTGAGGAAACAAGTGCGTCAGTGAAAGTACTGACCATGTTAAAATCTATCCGATCAAACAAAATGAAAATCGACTCATAGCTGAAGACGAAGACCATTATGTTGGGTAAGCGAGTGGGGGACATACATGCAAAGTAAAAGGACTGAAGCTATAGCAACAAAAGCTGTTTGTGTTATTTCATTAGCGGCTTTACACGGTCCACGTCACACAGTACTAAAAACAAAACAAGTAATTGCACCTTCAGACAATTTATAGCTTTAGATGAACGATTCATTGGCGTTAAATGAGGTGTTTTTTTTTAGTGACTTTGATTTGCACAGAAGGCTGGAATTCGGTTTTGGTTTTGTCTGCGTGCATCGAACAACTTTTTTTTCGATAGATTGTGGACAGGTAGTGGACGAAGGGATTTTTCAGAAACAGTATAATGAACCAAGAACCATAATAGGACTATGGTGCCTCTTGAAATAACAAACTAACAAATTACCAAATATGGAGAAAGTTTTTAAAAACGATCAGAGCATATGACGTATTGATGCATGATGTGATGCGTCAATTGTCAATTAAAATTGAAAAACTACTCACAAGAGCAAAGGAATAGTTTTTTTTTCTGTGCACATGTATTTATTTTCGAATGCATGGTCAACAGTGCGAAAGGGCGCCGCGAATGGTCGGGAATTGTTTATTGTTTTTGCCGATGTGATTAGGATTGAACTTCAGATCACTCTATCTATGTCCACCGTAGAAAGCTTGCCGGGGCTATTTTGCCAGCTTCCTTAATTAATTTTGTAGTTGTAGTCACTCATGCTCAGAAACGTTCAAAGTAATAAAACTCCTTAACCTTTTCACAACTATTAGTAATAGTTCTGAGGACGGTGTGTGTTTTAAAGGTTTACTTCATAGACCATTATTTCATGGTAACAAGAGTAACATCACAAGTGTGATTTCCTTGTATTGGGGCATCAACGGAGTTCATTACAACAGGGACAAAACGAGCGTTAGTTCATTGAAAGGAGAGTTATATTCACTTACGGAGGGTCTATTAAGCGAGGGTTTTAAGACGTAGCTTTTACTTTTTTAACAGGCTGCGGCAGATGAGTCTTCGATAGCAGCTTGTCCACTGACCCATCAAGTTCGAATGATTTGCAAGTTGAAGAATGTCGAACCATTAATCATGCCCTTCAACATTCAAAAGAAGTCCAAGGAATTTTTTGAGATCAACTCCACTGGCAAGGTCCCGGTTCTCGTTCATCAGTTAAATCCTGATGAAGCTCTTGTGTGAGATGACCCTCTCCTCATCGCCAAATACTTAGAAGACTTGTTACCAGACCCTCCAATCAGAAGCAAAAGCAGGGAGACCATTGTGGCAGGGAGTGATCTTTTCCAAAAATTCTGCGCTCTAATAAAAAACAAAGATCCGTCCAAGGATTCCGTTTTTAAAACATCGTTGCTGAAGACAGTAGAAGAGCTGGATTCGTTGCTTCAAAGCTCACATGGCAAGTTTTTGGAGGGTGATACCCTGAGGCTTTCAGATTGTAGTTTGCTGTCCAAGCTACTTCTTGTCCGTGTGGCTGCCAAGGAATTCAAAGGAGTTGAGATTCCCATGAGTCTCCAAGGAGTCTGGAAGTACATCCAAGCCGGTGAGAAACAAAGCGTGTTTTTGGAGACACGCCCACCCGACGAACTTATCAAGGAACACTGGTCCAGGAGTTTCTCAGCTGTACCTATGATGGAAGGATATGGATATGACAGAAAATAGTTCAACTCAGGCCACTTCAGTGATGACTTTGACTGATGTGGCATCCGCATCACCGGGAAGTCCTCTAAATTTTAAAAGGGGTGGTGGGTGGTGGGTGGGTGGGGGGGGGGGGGGTAGTAGTTGACTGGAATAGCATAGACCACGGCAAACCAGCTAGTAATAATTATTCGTTTACGGTACATTCTTTCTCCAGATTTGGTTTGACTGAAAAATAATACGAATTTTGAAAGCAATCACATAGGATGCAAACTGGTTTCTTTAGTTTTTCCAGGCTGTGATTTCAGAGGTGGCAAACAGAGAGAGTGTTTTAAATACTCACTGATGGGAGTAGATTCCAACCAACAATTGGACTCGACTCATGACCTCTATTCCGCAAAAACTCACTCATGATCTTCCGTTCTATCCACCAAACGCATCAGCACAAGACACTGGGATAGGGAGGGTTAGGCTCCACGTCCTGTCTCTTTTTTTTTAGTTTGCGACTCAGCCAAGTGGACTGAATATTAAACAGAATCTTTGAAAGGTCATTCGCCGTTTCTGTTAGGTTTTCACTGGTAAGATATTCAGTTACGTCCTCCAGGATTACCATAATCTGTCATTATTTGAACAGAGTACAATGTCTACAATTATCATATAATTGTGACAATGAAAATAGACGGTGTGCAGATAACCAGTGTCCGTAAAGCGGGATTGATAATATATGAGAGTTTGTGCCGGACTCGGGACACAGAAAAGTGTCCGTTGTCCGTATTAACAGGTGTCCGTATAAGGCGGGTTAATTTTAGAGAAAATATATGAGCTTTTTGTCGGGACAAACGAAACTGTCCGGTATAAGCAGGAACCTGTTGGTTACCTCTTTAGATACAGTGGAACCTCGATTTAACGAAGTGCCACGGGACAAGGGAAACTGGTTCCTTATATTGAGAAAGGTCAGGTTGAAGAATATCGTTCGTTAGTATATACCACACAAGTGAATAGTGCTTTTCGCGCGCTCTGATTGGTTAACTCGGAGGTGATAAGCAAGTACTATTCACCTCCAGTGAACAATTTTTAATTATATCGAGGACTTCGTTATACAGAAGTTCATTAATTCGAGTATACACTGTACTCAAATAAACTTATAGATGAAGTCGGTTCAATTCTGGGAAAAGTTGGAGCACCGAAAGTTTCTTTTCGTTTGGGAAACCTAAATTCAGGCAACAAGACAAACGGAATTGTCTCACTGGGTGCCATAACAACGGAGTAATACATTTGTTACGAAATCTCTTTTGAATGCTAGTAGGCTATTTCACACAACGTAACAGGGCCATCAAGACATTAGTAACGCGATCCGAGGATTCAATTGATAGTAATATTTGCCCTATTTTCCATTAAGCAACAGGAACGTCGTAACATGATACAGATCCATAAAAATTTATCTGCTCTGTGCATGTGGTTACTAAGTGGCAGAGTCACAGTGATATGTGTATCCCCGTGACATGTGTACCCCCTTCCCTCCTACCATCCCCCATCCCCCGAGAGAGCTTGCTCGCAGGCTACCATACACATATCACTAGTACCTATCGACGAAATCAAAACAAAATATCTAGTGAATAAAAACCGAGCTGTAATTCAACAAAGTGATATATTATTAGGATTGTCATGATGGAATAAAACACGTATTTTACCACCAGTGTCGAACCAGTGCCTCATTGACAGGGATAGCTGTTTCATTAGTGACTGGACTTTTGGCAGATGTTGTCAGACAAAATTTACCTAAAAGTTCTTCAAGTTTAATATTTAGCCGGGTGACTGTTACAGTTGCTGCCTTTCACACGTAACGCTCTTGGAGGTCACGAATGTTGTTCGAGCTTCAAATTTCGTTTTAAGTTTTCTTTTTAACATCGCTAAATTAAACCTAAAGACTGTGAACACAGTTTTGCTCATGGTTGCAGCTGTTTTGTTCGCTCTGCGTAATGGAATGCTCGTTACCGCCGGAGATTGTGGCAATTGGTGCCTGCAAACAATTTTAATTGCGCGCTGTGTAAAAAAAAAAAAAAAAAATTATACGGGGAGGTTCCGCCCCGAGGTCCAACCCCTTACCCTTTTATATACCATTATTGACAAATGGTATACCTTCCACTGGAACAGTACAGTCATAAGGTATGTGTTCGAAATATTTTAATGAAAGGCCCTTTTAAATACCTAAATGACAGGTTTCCCTACCCTTTCATATACTTCGAGTCGTAAAATCCCCACCCTTTCATGTACCTGAGGCGTGAAAAAGGTACCCCTTTTGGGCGGAGCCCCCTGTGTAGGCCATTATAGGGAGTTCAGTCCCGGTTTTAGCAGCTATGTTATACGGCAGATTCCCGCCTCGCTCATGTTTTGAGCGAACTTTTATTACCAGAGAATTTCTTTGTGTGCAATAAACCAGGCAAACGTGACCGACGATATAACTCTAACATAAATCTACACTTCTCAGCCGTAAATTTCGCTTTTTTTGTTATTGACAAGCCGACTCTCGCCCCAGTCAGATGTATTTGACCCTATTTTGCAAGCAATCAGGGCCTTGTGTATCCCCACCGGGGATACACATATCACAAGTGATATGTATATGGGGGTACATATCACTGTGGCAGCGGCAAGCTCCAAGTTGGTCTTACTTTTCGGAACGATTACGACAACGCCGCCGCGAATTCTAAAGCATTGCGAGTGCATGTAAAAATGCTTGTTGTAATTTGCCTCGTATATCGCCACAAGTAACGCCCTCTATCAAACGTTGCAATTGAAGTTGCGCCGCGAAACATTGCACAGTGTAAATGCCGTGCTTTAATTGTTATAATTTCCCTTGAAAGTCGTTATCAAATAAGTCTATTTTAAGACGATGTGCAGTTTCTGTATTTTTATTCTCATATACTTGACTGGATCAAATCACCCACGCTCTTTTGATTGCCTCTCGGTTTCTGTGATATGCCCCAGTGCATTTATGCGTCTGTCATTTTATCCGAGTAGTGTAAAGACGGGACGCACTACATGAGACGCATAATCCGTCTGGGACGAACTTGGGCAGCAAACATTTGCAGTGCGTCTGTTTAGTTCGACTAGTATAAAGACGGGCACAAGACGCATTATGCGTCAAGACGAACTATCTTGTTTAGTGCGTCTTTCAAGACGAACTAACTGAGCGGATAGTTCTTCTTGACGCATAATGTGTCTTGTGCCCGTCTTTATACAACTACACAGACGCACTACAAATGTTTGTCCAAGTTCGTCCCAGACGGATTATGCGTCTCATGTAGTTCGTCCCGTCTTTACACTACTCGGATAAAATGACAGACGCATAATTCGTCTGAACGGATAATGCGTCTCTAGTATAAAAAGGGCCATATTTAGTGTGTCTTTCAAGATGCGCTAAAGCGAATAGTTCGTCTAGACGCATAATGCGTCTTGTGCCCATCTTTATACTAGACGAACTAAACAGACGCAGATCAAACGTTTACCCAAGTTCGTCCCAGACGAATTATGCGTCTCACATAGTTCGTCCTGTCTTTACACTAGTCGGATAAAATGACAGATGCATCAAATAATCATCTCTAGTACATTAAGGGCCAATGTTCAGTTTGACTCCAAGTAAGTTTTCCGACATCATTTTCACTTGTTTAATTACTGTGTTGATTCTGTTTCAAAATGAACCTTGTTCAAATATATAGATAGGCAATTATCAGAATTCTAAATTGAGGTGCGGTCTTTGGGGGAATAATTACACTGAAAATGATTACTTACCAGCATAACTAAAAAATGTACAAACCAGGTATAACTGAATCATTTTTATTTAATATTTGATTTTTCTTAGTCTAATTAATTACTCAGAATTTTGAACCTAGATTTTATTTTTACCGCCATAATTGTAAATAGCAAAATTTTAGCCACTTAGTCAAAATAACTACGCAGGGAATTTAAAATTAATTTTAGAATTAGTTTAAGTGGCCCCTCGGTTAGATAACACTAACATTTTTGTTTGTTGGCAGAAGCCTTTTCATAGCCGCTGAGAAGTGCACGGCGCGGCGGGCTAATGTGCGCCAGACGTCATGATTATTTTTGTTCACCTCCAGTTAGGGCTGTCATCAGGTAGTCATCTGCTCTGAAAGGAAACAAGTACAGACATACTCACAACTGTGGCATAAGTGTGATCGATCAGCGTCTGTCTAGCTAGGGGCTTGGGCTTGGTGTACAGACGCGGACTATGGACGGACTCTAAATCGTTTCCACACTTGCCTTATGGCCCATTGTGCAAGAAAAAAGTTAAAGGAAGTGTAGAGTTGTTAGGCTATGGAAACAAATTTCTTGGAGTGATAGCCATAACTGTCAAGTAAAGTTCTGTCGAATTGCACTCCCTTTCCCACCCCTCCCTAAATTCCAAATCGACTAATGATGGACTGGGAACCAGAATGGGTGCGCCTTGAAACAGAATCGTTAGTCGCTCCCTGTGAGCAGTTGGGTTTGTTTTGTTGGTCGTTTTCTTGGCGCTCCATTGTCGTCTTTTCCAAAATGGCCGAAGAATCGGGTCTGACCCTGTTTGTAAAGGTATTGCACGTTTATTTCAGTGTATTGTTATGATGTTTTGCGTGAAATTAATGGCGATTTGCTGATCATTTTTCTTTGAACCATCCAACAGGCCTCGACCATCAACGACTCTGACTTTGGCGCAGACGTATTTGCTCAGAGGTTTATGATGATGCTCGTACTGAAAGATGTCTCTGTTAACATCAGTCTCGTGGATGCGATTAAGAGTAGAACCATGAAAAAGTTACCGGCCTTGCAGGTTAATGAAGAATTAATCGAGGATCCCGGCGATATCGAAAAGTTTCTGGAACGTCTTGAACCTCCGCTGCGAAGCCAAAATGACGAAGTGAATCACTTGGTGTTCAAAGGTGCTGGGAGTACAGTTTATCACAAGTTCTGCCAGTTAGCAAAAAACGCAGATCCAGCCACCGATGATAGGCTTAAGGGAAGCTTAAAGGAAGAACTTAGAAAGCTGAATGCGTTCTTAAAAAGTGAAGAAGAAAGTGAAGAAAAACCGAAAAGATTTCTCGACGGTGATTCACTTTGTCTAGCGGATTGCATTTTGTTACCAAGCTGTTGCACATCAAGGTCGTGGCGAAAGTGTTTAAAGATTTCGAAATTCCGGAAGATTTTCATGGCATTCAACGTTACATGGATGCAGCTTATGGCAAAGATCAAGAACATCCTGATATCAACGTGCAAGCTTTCACAAGAACCTGCCCATCCGACGAAGTCATCGTGGATGCTTGGGCTCGCTCGATGAAAGTTCCAAATCCACTACAGCACAAGAAAAAGAAGCCTTCTACCTCTTGATTTAAGCCAAGCAGACCATTGCTTCGCACGGAGTTATCGGTAATTAATAAAGGTTTTGGGGGACTTTCAATAAGTGCTGTAATTTTTGCAGAGTCTACCCAATAATTCGGTTTTAGTGTGATTGAACTTGTGCGTGGCTTACAAAAGAACAGTACACGTGTTAAAATCGTTCTATATCAACAAGTTTCTGATTTGAATTTGCGACGAATATATGCAGTAGACTTCAGTTTTCTCAGGTAGGTAATATAATTTATATTATATGCGCTCGGAGATTCCATAAAATATCGCTTTTTATTTTTCACTTGGTAAGGAAGATATCTTATACGAAATATTCGGTAGTTTTCTAAAGAAACTTTTGTCCGTATTCGTTTGTGTACATTGTGTTATTTGTGCGTCTGTATTGTCCTACTGCACCTCCTGCAATGGCTGGACCCGGCGATTCGCTTGAATGGCAAACAGCAACGAAAAATTTAACTTTGTTACGGTAAAAAGTACGATTTTTTGTGTTTCTGTGAGAAGTACATCTCACATGCTGGGATAAACAGGTCTTGCACTCATGGAAACCGAGGTTGAATACCAAGCATAGCTGAATAGTGTTTTGTTGGCTTTGCAGGTTTTGTGCAAAAATATTGTCGTGACACCTGTATTTCAGTTTTTGTTATGCATTGTTTTCTCAAGGCTAAGACATGGTTTGAATTCCTCGGGTGGGGCAATAGCTATTACATCAGAAATTCTTTCCTTCATAATCACAACTTCAAACAAACTTCAGAGCTACTGAAGGGTATCAAAATTGAAGATCAAATTTTTTCGTGTCACGATACACGATTGAAGCACTTATATAGAGATGATATTATGTGTCTTTTGGAGATCGAAGTTTCATCGTGATTTCCCATAAGAAATTAAGAAACAGTTGTTTGCTGTAAAGCTTACATTGGTTACTAATAAATTGCACTGCAAACGCCTGACCCTGTGTTTGATTGCTTTGTTTTGAATTGTATTCACGGCTAATATAGTCGGATTGCTTTAATAACTGGTGGTTTTGATCAGCCGTTTTTATTTACCATGCAAAACCTCAATCACTTGTTAGACTGTGAGAGAAAAAGGCTACAATTTTTAGCTGGTTGCCCCAGAACAAGAACCTTCCCATAGAGAATGTTTACAACATGTATTTGCTCGCTCCGCCTGACCTGTCACTAGATGTTCCATTTGCATATGTTTATTAACATGTGAAGCAAAAGAAAATTGTTTAAGCAGCCAGGTTGACATAAACTCATATTGCAGCATGTCGGTCATCTCTGTCAGTAATACTAATATTATGACACAAAGTAATATTTTTCATGACATTTCAATAGATGTCTTGAGAATATTTTATAGATTCTGTGTGAGAAGCTCAAATTAGCTGAGGTTGCCATCCTGTTAAATTTTTACATTGGTTACAGATATTACTTGTATTTATCCAATTTTGTAATATATCAACATTAATCTCTGTAATTTCTTGTCTTGTCTCAATAAAAATCATTTTGTTTTCTGACATTTGATTCAACATAATAACTTTGTTTAGCTATTCAAAGGCTGGCAGGCCACATGTTATTGTCATGCTTGTTTTTTGCAGGGTGACAATTTGATTTGTGGAATCAGCAATCCTTTATTTCCCTACTGTGCTCAGACTTGTGGTTATTTAAGACCTCATACTGAGAATCTCTTGATATTGCTACTATAAAAACTCTTGCATGAGTTTGCTGAAGATGCAACAGCAGACAGTAAAATGGAAATAATATTAACCTTGCCTTTTCTCATTGCATGTTGCATTGCATCTTGGATTGCAGTGACTTTGATGCCTGTAATAGACCTTATGCAAAACTGGCTGGCTTTAAATTATTCTTTTGTCAAAATAGCCTCGCTAACATCGCTTTTGAGATAAAAAATTCATAAGAATTTGTTATCCCAAACAAGATTTAGTGAGGCTATTTTGAATATGAACATGTCATTCAAAATAAGAGGGGAAAGGTGGAGGCTATGACAGATCATCTCAATGGAATAGACAAAACAAACAGCATCAAATTCATGCATGAACCAGAGAAAAATGGCAAGATCCCATTTCTGGAGACCCTTATCACCAGGAGGGAGGACGGTTCCATCAAACTACTGGTTTATAGGAAAGCCACACACAGACCAGTACCTGTCGTTTCAATCGCATCATCCATTTCAACACAAACTTGCTGTCATATGGACATTATTGGAAACGAGTGACAGCATTATCACAGAAGAAGAAGACCGTAAACAAGAGGAAGCACACATAAGAACAGCCCTCCATACTTGTGGTTACCTGGATTGGGCGATAAAGAAGGTCAAAGAGCAAATGATCAGAAAGAAAGCTATTAGAAAAGATAAATCCAAGAAAGATAAAGCACAAGAAAAAACAAGAGGAGTGGTGACTGTCCCATATGTCCACTCTTTCATGGAGAAAATACAACATATATTCACCAAACACAAGGTAGCCACAGTGGTTAAACCTCAAACCACCCTCAGACAGGTTTTAGTTTACCCAAAGGACAAATTGACAAGCAAAAAAATGCTGGAGTGGTGTACAAAATTCCATGCAGCCATGCAAAAAGGTCTATATCAGTGAAACAGGGAGACGGCTGGGAACCAGGATCACAGAACACAGAAAGGAAGCAGATAAGATCTCTGACAGAAAATTTCACAAGATCCACCTGCAGAGCTTCTACCAATGAACACCATAAATCAGCCATAACAGACTACGTCTGTCAGAACAATCATATTATGAATTGGGAAGCAAGTGAAATAGTTGAGCAGGAAAGCAACAAGTTTAAGCGATGGAGTAAGGAAAGCATATGTATTAGATCGAACACTCCTACTATGAACAGGGACAAGGGAGCCTATCAGCTTTCTCCCATATGGACACATGTGATCTCCACCCCCAAAACCAGGGGGGAGGGGGCGTCTACAGGGTGACTTTACGTGTTTATCACAATAATTAACACCTTCAGAAGCCTATTTAAGGCTTCTGACACTTTTAATGTTTTTCAAGTTTTGATAAAGATGGCTGACAGTCATCGAAACTGTCAGCATCATTAAGACGTTAAGACTGGCTATGTTTTAAGAACATTTAAATCGAACAAAAGAACAATCTAAAGGCAACCATTTTTTCATAGGGTCTGTGTTGTAACTAGCCTGGCCTTGCAATGGAACACCCTTCAAGGTTGAAAAACAAGTTTCTGATAATGGTGCTTTTTACTGGTCATCTTTTATTTCCCCTGGTGAAGTTGGCCAGCAAAAATTGAAGGGGTGTGTGGAAAAAGACCCAAGTGACTTCTGATAAACTGTTACATTCTCCTTCCACATTGCTTTCTATTTTGCTTGTGAAACAAAAGGAGAATGAGACATTACATCATGAGTCACTCAGTGCCTTATTCCATGCACCCCTCCAATTAATGTTGACCGTGAAACAATTTTCAAATTACAGAAGGTTGTTTTACAGGTCATATTAGTGCGGTAAAAATAATCGATAGACCAGCTAAAGGGTGTCTGTTAGTCGTAATCTCAATGTAGAAATATGACTGTTTAGGGCAAGCAACATTTGTTAGCTTGTTTATAGTTCAACAGCACTGTGACCTTTACTTGCCACCTATTAAAAATACTTCCTGCTGTTTAAAAGGAGCGTTAAAATATAATGCCTTATTTTGAAAGCTGTATGAGCTTTGCCCCTGAGAAGAGGGACAACTTTATTCTGGAATCTCTATTTGTAGGTGCAGCTCTAAAATTCTGTTCCACTCCAAATTATTTGAGAGGGTCTGAGAAGCACCAAATCAGATCAACTTGGTGACAAAAAGTGCAAGTATTATTTTTCAGTTTAAGCACCTGCAAATTATTATTAATAAATATGAATGTTTTCATATGCCACTCAACATGTGTTGTCTGTGTTGAACCTGACTTACCGGTAGTTCAAATCTATGGTGACTTGCAATTGAGAGCAATGTGAAGTTTTGAGCCAGTCACAAGTACTGCAAAATGTTGGTAATTTATGCAATAGGTTTTAGTGTATTTATTTAGTAAGCGGCATAAGGATTATTGGCCAGCAGTCCAATGTCACAGTCCTTATTTGCACCAAGGGTGCATGAGACCTGCATGTGTGTGACAGACAGACAGACAGACAGACAGACATGTTTTT